>JARYGA010007105.1:0-30129 GCA_030545235.1 Helianthus tuberosus
GTATGGAACAGTTAGCTAAATTGTATGTAAATGAAATAGTTTCATTACATGGAATTCCTTTATCAATTGTTTCTGATACGGACAGTCGTTTTACCTCTCATTTTTGGACAAGTTTCCAAAAAGCAATGGGAACCAAGTTAAATCTAAGCACAACTTATCATACTCAAACGGACGGACAAAGCGAAAGGACAATCAGACAATGGAGGACATGCTTAGAGCTTGTGTAATTGATTTCGGAGGTAATTGGGACAATCACTTACCGTTAATAGAATTTTCTTACAATAACAGTTATCGCACCAGTATCAATGCTGCACCATTCGAAGCACTTTATGGATGAAAGTGCTGAACCCTAGTCTGTTGGGCAGAAATTGGGGAAAAGCAACCATCTGGACCTGAGATAGTGCAGGTGACAACCGACAAGATCATTCAAGTCAAGGAACGACTGAAAGCAGCACGTGACCGACAAAAGAGCTATGCAGATAACAGACGTAAGCCGTTAGAATTTCAGGTAGGTGACAAGGTATTATTAAAAGTCTCTCATTGGAAAGGAGTGGTAAGATTCATCAAAAGGGGAAAGCTAAGTCCCAGGTATGTTGGACCTTTTGAAATTATTAGAAAAATAGGACCTGTAGCCTATCAGCTACAACTGCCAGAGGAAATGGCAGGGATATATGATGTGTTTCATGTATCTAACCTCAAGAAATGCTTAGCTGATGAATCACTGGTAGTACCTCTTAAGGATATAGAGGTAAATGAACAACTTAAATTTGTAGAAATGCCTCTACAGATTGAAGACAGGAAAGTCAAGAACCTCAAGCACAAAAGATTAGTTCTAGTCAAAGTGAAATGGGACTCCAAAAGAGGACCAGAATATACATGGGAACTTGAATCCGAAATGCAAAGAAAATATCCACACTTGTTCCAGTAGATCTCGAGGACGAGCTCTAAAACAAGGTGTGGAGGATATAACAACCCTCCTGAATTTTTCTGACACCCTAAAATATATTAAAATATCCCAATATGTCTTAAAATACACCCCATACGTGAAAACCGAGCCCAAAATATGATATAGCATTAAAAAATAAAATAAAAACAAAATTTTTATATCGCTCGCGGGCCGCGTAAGACCACATAAGGGTCTACGCAGGGCGCGACAGCCCGTCAACGCGGCGAAACCCTGAGCCGACACGTGTCATCAATGTGTTGAACCTATACTTGTGACCCGGATCAGCTACGCCGTAGACCCCCTACTACGCGGGCCGCGTAGCCCTTTGCTACATCTTACGCGGGCCGCGTAAGACCCAAAATCAGGCCATATATAAGAGGGCATCGGGCCTTCAGTCGAAAATCGCTCAATTCTTTGATCTTTCTCTCAATTTTAACATAGTAGGCATAATACTCGGGTATAATATCCCCCTAAATAACTAAGTTCTGCTCCGTTGTAAGTATCATAACCCCTGGATACGTATTAGATACTCTGCCTGATTGATCTAGGGTTCCGTAACGGCTGTCGTGGTTCTGCCCGACGTAGTCGTTGGAATGCCGTCTCGGGGAGGGTATTACTAATGTTAAAATGAGTTATTATACTAACATGTGTGCATTTGTGTAAATTATAGATTGTAACCAGGAAACCCTAAAGGATAATCTAAGACAGCAATGTGAGTAATCTCCTTTTTGTAAATTGTTTTTACAAAGCCTCACACGATTAATTATATATTAAACAATTATTGAGTATTTGTAAGGATACAATTATCGTCGGTATGTTGGGGTTTTGTATACAAAATTTGTTACTGCCTTGCGAGGGGTAACATTTCCACAAGTCAGGTTGACAGTACCGTGGGTGGTAATTGATATGACTTGGAAACAAATGCAATTGCGAGACCGCCCTCAATACTGTACAATGGTTTTTATTAAAACTTGATTAAACTGGGATTCAATCAACAGTATTTCCCACTGACAAAATATTTTTAAACGCGTTTCAGGTAACAAAATGTGAAAGCTAAATAGAAGCCAGCTGGACAGCACTGAAGGCTTGGAAAAGTGGCAATAAAGTTACCTGAAAATAAATAGATGTTTTTATAAAAATAGGGTGTATCCCTATGAAAATGTGTGTACTTGAAACTTGGGATTTTCCCATGTATTTAATATATTAAAAGCGTGGTATTTTACTCTGATAAAATATTTCCTAACTACGGTCCTGATGAAAATTCCGCTGCCAAAATAGACAAACACCAGATACCACCAAAACTGGTCGCGGCCGCCCGTTCCCGGGACTGTTAGGGGACGGGGGTTGCGACACAGTAGGTTTTTTTACATGATCATTTGACACCATAGGTTCAGGTGGCGGATCCAGCCCACATTTGTGGGTTCCCAGGAACCCAACTCGTTTGGAAAAAAATTAGTGAGAACCTTATAGAATTTAGAAAAAATTAGTGAGAATTAAAAAGAATTTACCAAAAGGAAACCATTATAATAAAATTCTGGATCCGCCACTGCATAGGTTCACTTGATGTTGAATAGTTTTGCATTTTTGAGCTGTTTGGTTTCCTAAAATTTGCCTAAACAAATCAGCGCACAAATGTGTTTTGATATTCAAACATACTGCTCGAGAGTCGAGATGGATAAGATCGTACCTCATGTGGCCATCCGTCAACAACAAAGACATCCAATGAGAAGCCATCAGCAGTGGAGAAAGCGTGTGCTTCTTGAATGTTTAATCCAGCCTAACCCCACCCCCACCATCATCCAAACACCCACTCCACCTCAGGGCCCTCCGCCATCGAACCCTAACCGCTGCCTTCCGATTCCACCAGATATTCGAGTTCACGGTAGATCGCCGGCCACCCAACTGCCCAACATCAACTTCATCGTCGATACAACTACATCGCCGGCCACCCAACTGCCCAACATCATCTTCATCGTCGATTTCTTTCTGTATATATATATATATATATAGAGAGAGAGAGAGAGAGAGGAGAGAGCTTTAGAGAGAGTGGATTTATTTCTTTCTGCATCAATTTCTTTCAGCAGATCATAGAGAGAGAGAGAAAAGACAGAGAAGAGAGAGGGGGGAGAGAGTTCAGAGATGGTGGATTTATTTTTTATTTATAAATATTTTTTCAAAATAGTCCCTTAATATTAAATATTTACAAAATAGTCTTTGGGATGGTGAAATGATAAGAATGCCCTCATATGAAGGCAGATGACCATATTTAACAAAAAAAACTAACAGGGTTAGGGTTAAAGGACAAAATGTGCAACAAAATTCCCTATAAAGGGGAAACCTGTCAAAATTCGTTGAAAAGGACACCGCCTGAAAAAAGTGTTAAGATAAAGGACAAAACGTGTAATTTATCCTAAAAAAAACAAGACCATTTTATGACATTTGAAAGCATGTGTCAAGAAAAAAATATAATGGTTTACAAATTTCAACAAATTTATGACACTCATTTATATAGGTCATCTTTTTAACGTCAAAAAAAAGAAGACCATTTTATATAATTGAAATCATGTGTCAAGAAAAAAAATGTTGTGGTTTACAAAATTCAAACAAATTTGTGACACTCTTATTTGTGTGTCATCGTTTTAGAACCATAAAAACATTATATTATCTAACACTACTAGAAAATAAGGGTAATGCAATCTGTTTCAATTGTGTTGTATTTGACTATAATGCAACTTCGTTTAACATAAATGTTACATTAAAAGATCTAGTGCAGCCTTTTTCATAAAAAGTTGCAAAACGTTATTGAAATTGCAACCTTTTTATTAAAAAGTTACGAATTTCACTAAAAATAGTAACCTTTTCTTATAATTACAAATTTTCTTGAAATTTACAACTTTTATTAGAAAAGTTACAATTCACTACTAAAATACTGTCTTGTTTCTGACCAAGGTTTTTGTTGAAAAACCTTTGTCGGAAAAAGCCTTGTAGGAAAATATTTCCGACAAGTATCCAACTAAATTTGCGACAAATTTCCGAAAAAAAAGAAGCTACTATTTTTGACAAGTCCCGACCACAATTTTGCTACAGCTTTCCGACCGCCGTTTTCCTACTATTTTCCGACCACCGTTTTCCTACTATTTTCCGACCAAAAGATTCCTATAGCTTTCCGACCACCGTGTACCTACTATTTTCCGACAACCATGTTCCTACTGTTTTCCGACCATAACCTTTCCACAGTTTTCCGACCAGATTTTCTAAGTTCTCTTCCTACCAATTTCCGACTAAAAACTTATTAATAAAAAAAAGTAAAAAATTCATATTTTTTCTACTAAAAATGCAGAAAAAAATCCAATAAAAATCCTAAATACGATACCGTTATAAACTAAAGTTCTTCCACAAAATACAATATGGTTTTCCAACTACAAGTTCAACCACAATATGACACGGTTGTCAAATTACAAGTTCAACCACAAAATATGACACCGTTGTCAAATTACAATATCAACCGGAAAAGACAACAAACAGAAACTAAACTATGGTGGAGGATTGCTAGGATTACCAAATTGTTTCATAAACTCGGCCATTTGTCGTTGCATATCATCGCTCATTTGTTGTTGCATCTCTTCGACTCGATTTTGTAACATTTCAACGTGGGACTGTTGCGCCTCTTCGAATCGTTTATTTTAACCTTTCCACCTGGGATTGCAAGTTCCGCACCTATATAATTGGTAACAACAAACATAATATTAGAAAAAAAATATACATATATATATATAAGTTTATAATCAAAATGGATAAGAGACCATAATCTTTATTCAGTACAAAAAAAGAGTTTGTTATCAAAGTATCATATTTTACACATATATCTTACCAAAAAAATATTAAAAAGTTCTGACCCGAACCCATTTAGATCTGAACCTGTTTTGACCCAACCAAAACAACCCTTTTTTTTAATTGACCCATTTTGACCTGACCCAACCAAAACAACCATATCAATTTGATCAGGATTTTTGCTTTACACTTTAAATTCATTACGAAAATTTAGATCTTTTTATTCCATTTACTTTCAGATTGGAATGGTTAACTCAAGGACGTATTATATTCGCACATTTTCATTTGTTGTTTCATATACTTTGATATGGAAGAACAACATTAAAGACAACTCAAACAATAGAACATATCATATCCAACAATAAGAAACGACTTTTGTTGGCCCAAACGGGTTCGGGTCAACAAAAGTAAAAAAACGACTTTTGTTGGAACGAGTTCGGGTTCCATCTAATGTTCGTATGCTTTGCGCCTTAGTTCGTAAAGCCCCAGCCGTGCAACGACTTACTGTAAGAAAACTTGTAGTTATTATAACCGTACACCATCATGTCCAGCAACGCGCGACGTCGAATACCCCTAGTTAAATTTAGAAAACCACCCCTATGCATACACATTAATAATAATAATAATAATAACAAATAATGATAAAAAATAAAAAATAAATGATATTAATAAAACCTCCTCTTGTGAGCGCTGGTAGTCAGCATAGGAGGCAGACCCGGATGACGAAGACGTTATGCCGGTAACGACAAAACTAAGATCCGAAGACCCGATCCCGAATCGGCTCCCTCCCTGCGCACGCTCCCACAAGTCAGCATCTCCCACCGGATGTTGAGTGACGTCTTCCCCGTACTTTTCGATCATGTATCTCGCATATGTCTCCTACCATTTATATAAACAACACGGTTGTTATTATACTAAAAGGCTAATACAACATATATATATATATATATATATATAGAGTAGGGTTCGCACGGAAAGTGTGTTTTTCCTAGAAAGTCTAGGAAGCGATCTGGTCCATCCGATTGGTGTGTTTAAGGGTTGAGATTAAATCAATGGCAATCTTGTAATATTTGAGTTTAATTAATTGATTGTTTTAAATGAGTAGGGGCAATTTTGTCAATGGCCGTGTTTTAAATCAATTAGATAACCGCCCAGTTCCTAAATTCAAGCGATTTTCCCTCTCTCTCTCTCCAAACCCATCTTGGAAACCCCAATCCCTACCAAAAATAACTACAATCATGGAAGAAGATAACTTTAGAAACGATGGAGAGTACCGGATCAAATTAAAACACTTCTCCATCTCCACCGTCTCCGAGTTCATCATCACCATTCAAATATTGTTCTTATCATCTCCGTTTTCTTGACGATGTGTTTTAACAGCAAGCAAATTAATACAATTGTGTTTTAGCAGCAAGCAGATTCATACAGTTGTGGTTTAGCATCCAGATTCATACATATGTGTTTTAACAGCAAGCAGATACATACAGTTGTGTTTTAGCATTCAGATTCATACAGATGTGTTTTAACAGCAAACAGATTCATACAGATGTGTTTTAACAGCAAGCAGATTCATACAGATGTGTTTTAACAACAAGCAAATTCATACAGATGTGTTTTAACATCCAGATTCATACAGATGTGTTTTAACAGCAAGCAGATTCATACAGTTGTGTTTTAACAGCAAGCAGATTCATACAGATGTGTTTTAACATCTAGATTCATACAGATTCATACAGATTCATACAGATGTGTTTTAACAGCAAGCAAATTCATACAGATGTGTTTTAACATCCAGATTCATACAGATGTGTTTTAACAGCAAGCAGATTCATACAGCTGTGTTTTAGCATTCAGATTCATACAGTTGTGTTTTAACAGCAAACAGATTCATACAGTTGTGTTTTAACAGCAAGCAGATTCATACACTTGTGTTTTAGCATTCAGATTCATACAGTTGTGTTTTAACAGCAATCAGATTCATACCCTGTGTTTTACCATCTTTATATTGTGGGATCTATAAAAAAAATTTGACTTTAGCCCTGTAAACTGTTAAAACACAGCACCAAGAACATGCTGATAAATTCCAGTAATCTTCTGAACAATGAAATATGCGATGTAATGTGACATGAAATTTTAGTTAATGAACACATTGACTTCCAGATTTGAATTCGAAAATAATAAAAATTCCAAAAATCATGGAATTTTAGTTAATGAAGATACATTCCAAAAATAAAATTAAAATGTGAAATTACATGATAGCCCTTCTACTTAAAATCCCTCAATGACACATGTCCAAATCTTATTCCTTCCTAGACTTTCTAGGAAAAATAGACTTTCCACCCAACTCCTACTCTATATATATATATATATATTAAAAATGATGCAAACAACTTACGTATGCTTTTTTCGATCACGCAGTACAAAATTCTGCCCCCTCCAGGTTTTCATCATACATCCCTGCCCAAAAAAATTTCTTGGATTCTTTGGTGAGATGGGTTGCAAGGAAGAGTTCTTTAAAAGTGGGTGGCCGACCCTATGTCCGTTCCTACAAAAAAACATATGTATGATTAATGTAATATGTGTTAAAGAAACAAGTACTAAATTTATGAACATAATTATCTTACCAAGATAATGTGATGCTCATCATAGCCCCTAGACCCGCCTGTATGTCGGGATATCACACCGTCGGAATCGGCTTTCTTGCGATTGCTTTTACCTCTCTCAGACTTCTTGTGCCACTCATCTGTGTTCCAACCCTATAAAAGAATAAAAATACATGTATAAATAATATAAAATGCAATAAAATATAACAACGATCACTAATGTATTAACTTGCTTACCATACATAACTCATGCCATATGTCCTCGTGCACGAAGCGCGGCGGATACTCACAAATTACGCCAAAATCATATTCATTTTCCGGGATAATATGCCCAGCATTCCTTGCCTTCTTTGCTGATTCGTCTCAGTGATCCGACATTATGTCTGGGAAACGACGCTTTAACACATTTTCAAATCCTTCTCTAATGAATTCATCATTTGCTTGATCCCAACTATATTGAGTCTTTAAAAGATTGAAAGTTAAAAGTGCAAACATATAACAAATAAGGCTTAAAATATAGGGATTATTCCATATATCTCCCTATTTAAAACACTAATTACATGTTTATCCAACCCCAAAATTAAATTACGGATTTCCCCTTAAAAAAATCACACCTTTCATTTAAACAAAAAAAAGCATCAGACCTTTTATTTCAGTTTAAAATAAGGATTAAAATATAAGGATTATTACATATATCCTCCTACTTCGGAAATTAAGGGTTTTGATTGGAGATTCTAGTTTAAACAATATCAGTGTCATGTGCAAATTCAATTTCGGTAAAGTTCTGATGTAAATAGAACTTTAGGTTGGGTATATATATAATTTATAAAGTCAACAGGGGGGATATATGTAATTGCCCTTAAAATATATAAATAACTAGCTAATGTATTACCCTAAAGCGATCAAACATACGGTCCACATGTTCCGTAGGGACTTCTCTGTATGTTGACCAAGCTCCATTAAAACACTCATTAAATAACATCCTGATCGCCCTATGAACTTTACCATTTGCAAACCTACAATATTGAAATAATCGAATAAGTATATGTATAACACAAATAAACAACATTGGTTTAAATGTTAAAAAACATACCCCATCCCAACCCGAAAGATAACTTCCTTCTGAGAGCGACCATGAGGCGCGCCTGCAGAATTAAAGGCAAGTTGAGTCGCATTTGCGTCATCCTCTTCATGATAATCACCATCATCGGACTCGGCATGATCTCTAACCGTGTTAAACCCATGCTGGGATCCCCCAGAACCCTCATGCTGAAACTCCTCCCTGTGCTGATGTCGGGATACCCCCTGCTGATGTCGAAATACCCCTTGCATATCAGCCATAGGATCAGCGTCACCAGCATGGCAACTATTCCCCGCGTATCCGCGACCTAATGTCCTACTATACCCAGGACTCAACTCTAAAGTGTGGCCATGTCCATGACCACGACCAGAGTTTGATGCTCGCTTAGGTCCAATACCGGAGTCCAATGCCCACCCATGTCCACTAGCGGAGTCCGATGCTCGCCCACGTCCAGCACCGGAGTCCGTTGCCCACCCACGTCCAGCACCGGAGTCCGATGCCCATCCGCGTCCAGCACCGGAGTCTGATGCCCATCCACGTCCAATACCGGAGTCTGATGCACTCCCATGTCCACCACCCGAGTCTGATGCCCGCCCACGTCCATGTCCGGAGTCAGATGTGCGCCCACGCCCACGTCCGGAGTCAGATGTGCACCCACGCCCACGACCAGATGATACATCTCCCGGGGGAGGGACACGTCCATGACCAGTCATAATATATGATAACACGGTTAAGACCCTACATTTAAGAAAACAAGAATGGTCAGATGAATAATATAAGCAAGTATTTAGAAAGGAGATATCATATGATTAACCACAAATAATTAAAGTGTATAATAACATATAGTGTTCCTAATGATCAAGCCAATCTTCATCCGAAGAATGGTCAGAAAAAAACATTTCTTCATCATCAGATGTATTTTCTGTATCTTCAAATTCTTCCTCTTCAAATCCTTCATCCTCTTCATTAATCATTTCTGTTGCCGTATTGGTATTTGTTACAAGGCACAAACGTTTACTCCTTGTTACTATATCTGGTAATTCAAACCGTTCATCAATCTGAAGGACCCCATGTTCTTCCATGTTGCCATCGTTTGTGACTTGAGTTACAGTTTCAGAGATTTCATATACGTGTCGGGCTTTTGTCTTGACAACCGCCCATAAATCTTTTATATCACTTTTCACGGAGGGGTATGATGTATAAAACACCTGTTCCGATTGTGATGCCAGAACAAACGGGTCATTAATGAGAAGCCTGGACTTGGATTTCACATCAACAAGTTTATTTTTATTAACTACTACACCGCGTTCGACATCAAACCAAGAGCAATAGAACACTACAACAGTTGAACGCCTATTTCCATAATATTGAAGCTCTAGGATCTCGTCCAATAAGCCTTAGTAGTTACACTCTTGGGAGTTATAAGCCTCCCCTCTTACGCATACACCACTGTTATTGGTCACACGCCCCTTAGCATATTCTCGGGTATGAAACTTATAACCATTTACAAAATACCAATTGTGAGATTGAGCATAATAAGATTATTTCCTTGCTAAAACTTCCAAATGTTTAGCGTATCCACCAAATGAGCCCTTCATTACGTATATTGAAGAATGCATACGACAATGTGTTGGTTAATGATGCATTCGTTTTTATCATAATGGTTTAAATAGTTTCACTTACACAGGTACTAAACTAATCAGCAAAGTATTTATCGCTCCGATCTGAAGCCCACTCATTCGGATATAGTCGTGGCGCCACTCTATCAAACTTAATGACATAAGGGGTAACTTCTTCACAGTTTATGAGAACATATGTTTGTGCTTTGTGATGTTCATTCGGTGTCAGGATTCTTTGCTTGCCACCCTTTTCGTATAATCTTCTTGACGAAAAAACAAAAACACTTAGTTGAGTGTCTACACTCGAAGAGCAACAATTTTCCGGTCGCGGCTCTCAGTTATGGCTTATCTCAGTCGTCGAGGCAAAGTATAGAGAACAGTAGGTGGCTAGTTCATTCACTAAGTGCTCCCTAACAATTGAACCCTCAACCCTTGCTTTGTTTCCAATTCTTCGTTTGATCAAGCCTAGTTTCATACATTTAGAAATTATAAAGAATGTGTTAGGAATACCGAATAGATTCTAGAAAAAACGTTTGATCTATACGCTAACAAATAGTTTGATTACCTCTCGTATTGATACATCCATCTATATTGCACCGGACCACCAAGAAAAGCTTCATCAGCTAGATGAATGACTAGGTGTTCCATAGAATCAAAGAAACTAGGAGGGAATATTCTCTCTAATTTGAAGACAGTTTGAACAATGGTGCACTTCATTTTATACAAGTCATCCAGATGCAATGTTTTCGAGCATAAGAACCGAAAAAACATGCACAACTCTGTGACAGGGGAAGGGGAGCGGCTGCGTAAAAGGGGAAGGGTGCGGCTGCGTAGAAGGGGATGGGGAGGGGAATGCGGCTGCTTAGAAGTATAACTAGTATGTATATGTTAATGGGTTTAAGTTAACTTTTTTATAAGTTAATTGTTGTATAAAAGGTATGCAAAATTTTTATGCAATCTAAATCTCTTTTTATTATCTTGGTAATTTGCGTTTAAATCTTTCATTTAAACCTTCTATTGAAACAAATAGTAATAATTCAAATTATTTAATCACCGAACTCACTGACTAATGAAAAGGACTTTAATGAGTTAGTATATGTATTTATTTTAATGGGTAAAGATCAAATAGGAAGTTTATTTTGGCTAGGAAGTATAGGAAGCAATCTTAGCCGTTCATCATATTTTTTTAAATTTTTGTACGCGGTGGCATTTTCGTCTTTTTACATTATCATATCTTCGTTCTAATTCAATTACAGATTCTGTTACTTCTTTTCTTAGTTCATCACTCTCATAACATAATTGAAGGTTCTGTAACCCTAAATCGCCGTCGATTGCAAATTCATCTCTTTTCAAACATTAATCTTGTATCGTTCGTCAATTCGATAACTTCAATGTCTTCTTCAAACTCTGCTGGTATGTTTAGCTTCAATTCGGAGTAAAATTTTGTTATTTTTTCTGAATTTCTTTGTTTTACGTTTTATAATTCGTGGTTCTGTAAGTAATATTTGATTTTTCATAAGTTTAATAGTTATTGTTGTATAATTAAACATAATTTGTTTGTTTTTTTTCTTCATCATTTATTGCGTTTTAGTGAAGAGTTGCGTTTTATGATATTAATTAAATTGTATGCATATAAAACTTTTATTTTTATGTTATATAAAGCTTTAACTGTCTATAACTGTTATTGTTGTACAATGTTTTGTTTATTCATCATTTTATGCGTTTTACTGAATGTATTGCGTTTTATGATTTTTTAGATAATAGTTCATATACAAACCTTAAAGGTTTGTATTTCATATATTATTATTATCTTATTTTTGTGATTTAATATTAAACACATTATTATATAGGATGTATTGCGTTTTATGATTATTTGTTAAGTGTTTCAGATCATATGATGCGTTTTACTGAAGCTGTTGCTTTTTATGCTTTTTATCCATATTAGTCTATATATAAACTTTAAATGTTTGAATTTTAAATTTTTATTAATATATTTTTTGGTTTATTAATAAAAACATTATTATGTAAGATGATTTGCGTTTTAAAGTTTTTTTTAATTGTTTCAGATAACATTTCCAAGTGGGAGGAACGTGTATGCATAAACAGTGGAAGAAAGTTTTTCAAACCTAAAGTCAGTGGATCCATTACACCTGCTGTTGGAATGTTTTTTAAGTCATTTGATGAGGCTTTTGCGTTTTATCAGAGATATGCACTTGCTGCAGGTTTTTCTGCAAGAAAAAATACCTCTTGGAAAAATGGTGATGGTTTAGTGAAAATAAGATATATTGTCTGTTCAAAAGAAGGATTTCATGTTAGCAAAGAAATAGATTCTGGTTCAGTTGAGAATAGTAAAAAGATTGTTAGACGTAATAGAGGTTCAAAAAGAGTTGGATGCAATGCTCATGTGAAATTAATATTAGAGAACAATAATATGTATAAAATCTACTACTTTGAAGAAGAACATAATCATATCTTTGTGGAAGATGAAGATATTCATTTCTTGCCGGCTGCACGAAGTATCGATTATGTGAAAGAAAGTTTTATATCTGGATTGTCTGCAATCAATATTGGACCTGTTAAAGCATTCAATATTATGAAAACAATGTATGGTGGTTTTGGTGAAGTTGGTGCTAGTAAAGTTGATTGTAAGAATTATAGAAGGGATTTGAATCTTTATATCGGAGAGTATGATGCAGAAATGGTAGTTAGGCGTCTTATTAGGAAGAAAGAATGCTGTCCTGGATTCACATGTGATTATGTTATTGGTGAAGATAGAAGATTGAAAGGGCTTTTCTGGGCTGATGAGCAATCAAAAAAAAATTATACAGTTTTTGGTGACATATTTGGTTTTGATGCTACTTATAAATCAAACAAGTAAGTTTTTTTCATTTATTGCGTTATATATTCTATTGCGTTATACATGCTGTTCTAATTTTCTAATGCTTTTTTAATTTGTTTTTTATGCAGGTATGATTTGGTTTTTGTTCCATTTACTGGTATTGATAATCATTATAGGAATGTCACATTTGGTGGTGCATTACTTGGTTCGGAGACTGCAGATTCTTATAGATGGCTTTTAAGGTGTTTTGTTAATGCTTTTGGAAGTGAGCCTAAAGTTGTTGTTACTGATCAAGATGCTGCAATGAAGAGAGCTATTAAGGATGTACTTTCAAGAAGTAGGCATAGGTTATGTATGTGGCACATATGGGAGAAATTGAAGACAAAGGTATTAACTGCGTTTTATGATATAACAAACTGAAATATTAATTGTTTTATTATTGCGTTTTATGTATTATACAATAAGATCACCAAATATTTTTATCAATAGAATTACAAAACAATTGCGTTTTACCATCAATTCATTATGTTTATCATTTTCAATATATTGTTTTTAAATTATTGCGTTTTATGTTTATACAATAAGATCACCAAATATTTTTATCAATAGAATTACAAAACAATTGCGTTTTACCATCAATTCATTATGTTTATCATTTTCAATATATTGTTTTTAAATTATTGCGTTTTATGTTTTATAATATTATTACTTTTTTATTCAGGTTGGTCCTGTTTTATCTGCAAACACTGATTTTAATACAAGAATGACTCATGTTGTTTGGAATGATACTATTAGTCCAGAAGATTTTGAAACTGAGTGGCATTCAATAATGTCTACTTTTGGATTGGAAAATCATGAGTGGTTAAAAGATATGTACGATCTTCGATTTGACTGGATTCCTGCTTATTACCATGGAGAGGATTTGGCTGGTCTTATGCGTACTACTTCGAGATGTGAAAGCGAGAATTACTTCTTTGGTCAGATTTGCAATCCAAGATGTACACTTGTTGAATTTTTCACTCATTTTGAGACTGCAATGGATATTCAAAGGCATGAGCATAGGAGGAATGATCATGATACAAGGTATATTGAGTCTAAGCCGTGGAGTGACTTTGTATTGGAGAAACAAGCATCAGAAATATACACCAAAACAATTTTTAAGGATATTCAGATTGAAATTGATGCTGCCATTACAAAGTGTATGTCAAAGTCTCTTGATATTGTGGGTGATGTTCAATATTTTGAAATAAAGGATTTCAGACAGCCATGCACATCTTTTTTGAAGGTATTTTTTAAATTTATATATTTTTAAATATCTATTGCGTTTTATTATTCCATCTTTCATTGCGTTTTATCATTATATGAAAATATAGTTTTATCTGTATTATAATTAAGATTCATTGCGTTTTATATTTCATTTCACTAATTTTATATAGCTTTTTAATCTTATTTACAGGTGCAATACAGCAAACAAGAAGATGGATTAACAATAAGTTGTTCTTGCAAACGGTTTGAACAATTTGGTATATTATGCCGGCATATATTTTACGTTTTACGGTATGATGATATAAATGAGTTTCCTAGAAGATATGTTCATAGAAGATGGATGAGAGATGTTGTTTCTGTTGGATCAAATCATTCAAATATTCGGTTTGATGAAATTGGTAGGAATAGTGAAATTGATAAAGTTTATAGAGAAATCGTTGTTGCAAATGAGTATGTGGTAAATAGGCTGGTTGGCGATATAGATGAGTTGTGTCGTTACAGGGATCATATTAAAAGTTATATTGATAAAGCGGATGAGGTTATGGTTGCTGCGCCGCCTCCTAGTCGCAAAGAAAGATTTGCTGAAATTGGAGGGAACATAGAAAAATCAGATTCTATTATTCGTGTGCCGATCAAAACAAGGACCAAAGGATGCGGTGTACAAAAAAGGATCAAGTCAAATCGTGAGATTGCAATTCAGAAATCATCAAAGATCCAGAAATCGTGCCGTGTATGTGGTGAAAAAGGACATAACAGTCGCACATGTAAAGATAAGGTTTCTTCTAATGCTATAGGTTCTAGCAATGCAATGTAATTATGTATAGAAATTCTGACAAAATCAGATATCAATAAGTAAAAAAAAATTTGTCATTGCGTTTTATGATGTATATGTTTCATCTCATTTTATTACTGAGTTTTATAATATCCTTCATATTTATCAGTATGTTTTGGTTAATTGCGTTTTATCATACCAACAATATATTGTAATTGCGTTTTATACCTGAACAAAATAATTTAAATTGTATTTTTTGATTATTGCGTTTTATTGTAACATAGATCATAGAACAAATTAAACACGAAATGATGACAACACTAAGATTCCAAAAGGGATTTCCAAATCACATGTCAGCTTTTTTTGGAAAGTTGCGTTTTATGATAACAGTATATTGTTATTCCGTTTTATAGATAGAACAATATACTTTAATATGTTTTTTTTTTATTATTGCGTTTTATTGTAACACATATTAAACATAAAATTAAACAAGAAATTCAAGTAGATATAATAAACATTGCGTTATATTGATAATGATAGTTCTAAACAAAGATGATTTTTTCAAACAACAAAAATAACAAAAATAACTAGCATGATCAGCTTCATGGATCAAAGTTTGTTTCTTCATCAGATGAAAACCCTAAGCTTCCATCAGGGATTTCTTCATCACTTTCAGATTCAACCCAAAGTTCAACCTGTGAGAGTACTGCGTTTTGAAGCTTCTCTGCAAATTTGCTAGCAGAGTTGTTGATGATTGGTATTTCGGATAACTGCTTCAAAAAACTTATATCCTCACTGGTAGATATGTCCTTTGGGTCATACATCTCCACATCACCATCGTCCCAAGTCACTGAAACTTTGAAAGTTTCTTCAATGAACTCCCAAGATGTAACCTGGGCATCTTCAGTTTCTGTTTGATTCGGATTACCATATCTTTTGTGTAGAATTCTGAACAGTGCGGCTGTTTGATCTGTGTAACAAGAAGGTGGTATACCTATTTCGTTCATCCTTTTCAAAACATTTTCATTGCAGTTTTGAAGGACAGAAGCAACGGAATGGTATTTTATTTTTTTTCCATCAAGGAATTGAAGAAAGAAATTGCCTCTTTTAACCCACCAAACTGATAGTTGTTGATTATCCATTTTAGGGTTTGTGTGTGTTGGGTATTTTGGTGTTTTTTGGTGTATGATGAGAGAAATGTGAAAATAGTTTAGGGTTTCTGTTCTTATATAATCTACTGGTAGAGGAATTTGAATCAATTTGTCTTAATAATAATAATGATTATTTTTTATTTTTTTCTTTTAATTGATATTTCCATCATACATACAGTATTTATATCAGGAATCTAAAAGGCTTTTTAAGGCTTTTGGTCTAATCATTTCTTGTCATTAAGATATCAGTTTATTTTATTTGTTTTTTGTGTTTTATAAATTTAAAAAAAAAAATCAATGCGTTATAAATATATTGCGTTATATGTTTGGAAAAGAATAATTAGAAAAAATATTGCGTTTTATAGTTTTTAGCATTTTAATACATTGTAATAATTTAAAAAGACAATAGCATATATTAAAATGTTGCGTTTTATAAATATTATATATTTGTATAAATTGTTTATAAAATAATGATTTAATATTTTTAAATGATACATATTGCGTTTTAAGATAACAAAAAAATAACTGGTATTTTAAAATAAAAAACATTGCGTTTTATAGTAAGTAGCATTTTTAACTCAAAGTAACTAGCAAGATCAAGAAAATAATGATTTATATCAAAACCAAGATAAATGAAAAAAACATTGCGTTTTATAATAAGTATCATTTCAAAATCAAAGTAAACCAGCAAGAGCAAGCCTGTCTTTAATCCTATCTAAACTAGTTTCATAAGATTGTTTTTTAAGTTTCTCACTGAGGTCTCGAAACGTCTTTGAGTCTTCAATAACATAATCTTTTTGTTCGTTGATTTCGTGCAATAATATCTTTGCGATGAACTTTCTTCTTAAATCTTCAAGTTGTGCGGTCTGCTTGTTGACTGGTTTTTTGTTTTTAACCTTCTTGATATTTGCAGGTACTTCATATTCCACGTTAAACCCACAATCCCATTTTTCGACCGGTTCTCCATTATAACATTCCATATGACGCATTGTGAATATACCACAATCAATGCCATTATGTTGTGTCCTCCATTTCATCTGCATTCTAACAGGGATTATTCCCTTTATATCATCTGCTTTTTCATGTCCAACAGATTTAAGGTAAGCTGCCAAAGCATCCCTCTATAGAAAAAAAAAAACAAAAAACAAAACAAAAAGATTAGGTGGTTTATATTTGTGTTTTAAAAGCATAATTAAGAATACTTACTGTATTTTCAGGGACATTTCCATATTTAGATTCATTTGTTTCTTCTTTCGCACTGTTGTCAATGATGAATATTTGTTTCTCTTCAAGATTGAAAGATATAACAAAGAAATGCTGTATATGGAGAATCGGGACAAGGATAATTTTAAAATCCTTTATGCTTTTTAGCTTTGCACCTTTAAGAATTTTTTCTATGTTCATTGTGAATGCTTTTATCATCTTTCCTTTATTTTCAGATTCTTCCTTGTTACAATTTGGTAAAGCCTGTATAAAATAGAACAAATTAACATATTATTGCGTTTTATGAAGGTAAATAATCATAGAGCTGCGTTTTATGAAGTTAATAAAACATACAGCTGCGTTTTATAAAACATCATTCAAACAAAGAAATCATTGCGTTTTATTAAAGAAATAAAAATTCTATTGCGTTTTATAAAACATAATTCAATCAAACTTCAAAATTCTTCATTATACGAATAAGAAAAATTGCGTTTTAAATATCATACCAGCATTCGAATAGTACAGAAAAATCGTGGAGATTTGTTGTCTTTTGATCTTCTTTTTTCTTCTTCATTCAAAATATAAGACCAACAATTGATTACTTCTCCGGTGATTTCCAATCCTGGCCTCATTGTTTCAGCAGCATATCTATATAGAAATGCATGTTCTTTAATTTCAAAGAGAGTATCCCTGCAAAAAAAATATAATAATAATAATAATTAAATTATAATATTTTGATTTTTGTTTTTTTGTTTTAGTGTATATAAATGAATTTTTACATCATTTCTCCTTTTGCATGGAACGCATATCCCGATATGTTGTTTTCGTGTGCTGTTCTTGATTCCTTCATTGCTACTTTTCTTAGATAATATGGTGAACAAAATACTTCAGGAATATTTTTCTCTCGATCTGGTCGTACCATCTTTGTGATTATTTCTTCTGTTTTGCTTATATCAGTTGTTGGTTGTTCTTGATGAACTGATTTTGCAGGTGTTTTATACTGATCTTCTTGTGGGTGTAGGAATGATGTGTTTTGAAGTAGATCACTGATTTCCTTTTCAGTATCCTGTTCTTCAATTCTATCAAACATTGTTTGTATTCCAGTAATTTGAACATCTTGTTCGATTGTTTTTTTTTCAGATTCCGCTTGAATTTCGGTTTGTTCACCGTGTCCAGTAGCATCAACTTCAACTTCATTTTCATCAACATTTGAAGACAACTGAGAAATTTTCAAATCAAAGGATGGTACCTCATCATCATTAAATTTCTTTTGATTTGATTTTTTTTCTTCTTCATCTGTCTTTTTGATAATCTCCAACATTAATGATGGAGTTTCTTCGCTAAATGATGATTGTACCATTGAAGGTTTTTCAATGTGTGTTTGCAGAACAAATGCAGGTTCATTTTCACTGATTGTTTCTGGATTGGATGATTGAACTAGAGGTGAGCTATCCTCATTGCGTTTTGTATCATCATCATTGCGTTTTACAATCAATGGTGTTGAAATGATTTGATTTTCAGTGTCTTCATTTTGGCTCAAATTTAGAAATCTTGATGGTGTTTCAATCATAGTTGAATCAATATTAACTTTCTGGTGCTTTTTTGCTTGATGGTGGAATTTTTCAATCAATGACACCCATTCGTTAACTTTGTTATGAAGAGCTTCACTCGTTGGATATTCCTCCACAATCTCATCTATGCGTGATTGAATGCTTTCGAAAACTTCTTCAATTCCTTTAAAATGTTGATCCAAAGCAGTCACAATATATTCTTCATGTGATTTTTTATCTTTAATGTTCTTCATATTTTCATCGCCACTTTTTGTTGAATGAATGTCAGAAAGACCTTCACTTTGATTTTGTGATGGTATGAAATTACGCAGTCGGCTTTGACTGTCTACCCACATTTTATCTTTATTTCCTATTGATGGTTTAATGAAGAATTGCCCCCATGATCCTCCACTTTCTGTATTTGTTTTCTCAGTTTCATTTGTTATAATTTGGCTGTTTTGAACATTCTCTTGATTCTCTTGATCAATCCAGTCTGTTGCAGCTTTAAGTAAGGAGATTGGTTGTTCTTCAGCATCGTCTTCATGTTTTTCTTCAGATTCATCTTCAAAAATTTCTTCGTTTTCATTCTCGGATTCACTTGGATAAACATAAAATTCATTCTTTTCATCTTTCTTTTTTTGTTTAGTCTTTCTGACTTTTTTAACTTTATCATTTACAAGACATCTGCCGTCATTTTGTGCAGCAATTTCCAATTCATCTTCAAATTCTTGTAATGTTGTAGAATCAATTTTATCAAGTGAGAACTCTTCAGTGTTTTCAGTATCATCAAATCCTTGTTTTTTGTATGCATATAGTATCTGTATGATTCATTGCGTTTTAGATAAATAATAAATTCATAATTTGTTGCGTTTTAAAATATAAATCATTGTAAACAAATTAAAAAACTATTGTTTTGTAACTTTAAATATATTGCGTTTTACAAAAACATTGCGTTTTACTCAAGCAAAGAAGAGTTTTAAAGAAACAAATAACTTAAATAAACAAAAATGAGAGATAATTGCGTTTTAAAATATACATTGCGTTTTATAAAGTCTAGTTTTAAACAAACAAATAATATAAACAAGCAGCCTAAACAAGCATTCAGCAAATATGTAGCAATAATGAAAGATCAGATTTCATACCGCTAACAATGCAATAGGTCCATTGAAGAGCTTCTCATTTCCAGGCCATTGTCTTCTTGTACGCTTTAAAACGGTCAGCATATATTCACACCAATTAAAATTCTGGGTTTTTTTGTCACTTTTCATTGATGGCAGGAATCTTTGATTAACATTACTACTCTGCATTGCCTCCGCCATGATCGTAAAAAAAATAACCAAGAAATTCAGTTTGAACAATCTTCCAAGCTCATTTCTTGATTTTAAATAAGTAATCAAGTTGTGCGCATACATTCTTTGCAAAATATCTTTGGGGAATTGACCGCGCCAGAATTTAATTATAAGATCAGTGTCTTTTGGTCTCAGTTTTTCCACAATCTCTGTTTTTCCATTTGGTATTTGAAATACCTTTTGGATGAATTCAGCTGTGATCTTAATCTTTTCATCTCCAATATTTATCTCATCATTTTCAGCATCAAAGTTTTTTACCAGCCAATATCCGAATTTGCGTGGAACTGAATGCAGCTTGAATTTTAGTATGCTCTCAAACCCTATTTCTCTAACAACATTCCTTTGCTCTTTTGACAAACCTTCAATATAATCTTTTAGATTATTGACTGCACATCTAATGTTAATTTTTTTTCCGTCGTAATCATAATATGGTTGTTGTTCTGGTTGTTCTTTTGTTTTATCTTTCCTCTGTGATCTCTTTGGTTTTGATTCTGCCTTTTCCTTCTTTTGATTTTTTGTCAGGTTAACTCTTGGTTGTGGATCAACAAAATCATCATCTGATACATTGAATTGTGTTAAAAACATATATTTTTTTCATGAAATATGTTAAATGCGTTTTATGTTACCTGAATTTACTTGTTGTTGATTGGAAGTATGCAGAACAATTGCTCGACTAGATTTTTCATCCATTGAATCAGAAACTGTTTCTTCTGATGATTCTATCACCACTTTCTTTCTTCGCCTTTTTTGTTTTTCCTGTTGTTGTTTTTCCTCTTGTTTTTTAACTTTAAATAGAATAATGAAACAATGTCAATTAACAAATTTATGATAAAACGCATTAGCTAACACCATAAAGTTAAAAGCAGTGATTCACAGGTTTAAGATAAAACGCAATACTTTACATCATATTATTTAACACACCAAATTAACATTACATAATCTCATTTGTTTTTTATGATTTATTAATGTAAAACGCATTAGTCAACAATGTCAATTAACAAATTTATGATAAAACTCTCTAGCTAACATAATAAAGATAAAAAGCAGTGATTCACACAGGTTTAAGATAAAACGCAATACTTTACATCATATTATTTAAAACACCAAATTAACATTAAATAATCTCATTTTGTTTTTTATGATTTATTAATGTAAAACGCATTAGTCAACAATGTCAATTAAGAAATTAATGATAAAACGCATTAGCTAACACTATAAAGATAAAAAGCAGTAATTCACAGGTTTAAGATAAAACGCAATACTTTACATCATATTATTTAACACACCAAATTAACATTACATAATGTCATTTTGTTTTTTTATTAATATTAATATAAAACGCAATAGTTAACAACACATGTATCTCAGCAAATTCAAAGATAAAACGCAATGTAGTAAAATTCGATTACAATTATCATAATAATAATTTCATTGTTTCTGCAAATTTATTTAGGTAAAACGCATTAATTCACAATATATAAATCCCGTAAGAAGCATTAGTATCTTAGATCATAGTTTTAACATAAAACGCAATATAGTCTGTGGTAACAAAAATGTTAAGATAGGGGATGATATTACTCATTAACTATTTTTCGGAACGGATATGATATATTAGGTCTATTGTACTTCATAAAACGTAACATGAATTCAGTTAAAGAGCAAAAAATAGATAAATATACCATTGTCTGAAATATCTTTGCGTTTTCTAGTTCTTTGTTGTTTGATTGTTGATTTTCGGCTAATATTTTCTTGTTCATCAATGTTCTCTTCAGCTGTTGATGTTTTTCGCTTCTTTGATGATTTAGGGTTTTCAGAGACTGATTTGTTTTGAGTAACTCGAATGTAAACCTTCAAATTATCTCTCGACGACGCCATGAACTTCAATGGAGTATGATTTTCTCAAATTTCTGTATGTGTTTGATCGTTCAATGGAAGTGTAAAACGTAATGCACTTTGTTTCGAAGCGTTTCTGTGTATAATCAACGGCGGTTATTTTGAAATTTGACGATAATACCCCTGAAACTCCGGAGAGCGTGTTTAAATGACAGTTTTTAATTTGATTTTGATCTTGACCGCAGATTGTGCAATTGGACGGTTATGATTACTTCCTATCCTTCCTAGCGAAATAAACTTCCTATTATATCTCCACCCTTATTTTAATTTATACGTTTTAGTACTAATTTATGACGGATGACAAACCAGAATAAAATGAATGGTTGTTATTAATAAAATAAAAAAAAAGGTTTATAAAAGAAGTGAATGAAATAGGTTAGGCCAGAGATCAGTCTTTCAAGATTAGACTGGCAGGTGTGGGCGTGGGTTTTGGCCGTTTCAGCCCTTTAACGCCGGGTGCTCCACCCAGGGTTAGCGTTTTGGTCAGCGATGCCCACTTAGCGTGGAGATTCTGCCTGGCGCGGGGGGGGGGGGGGTCGGTGACAAAAAAAACACTTGTGTTACTAGTTTTGCTAGAACGAATGGTTCAGATGCTAGAACGAATACGAGTGGCGCCGGTTCGTCTTGGTATGGAGGCGAGGTTTTACTGATTTTTCCACTGTCGAACCTTCCTTCGGGCGGGTGGTGGTCGGGTTTCCGCGCATCTGGGAGAGCCAAGGGCCTGGCGGCTGTCGAGTAGTGGCCACAACGCCCGGTGTCATGGTAGTTGGCACATTGTTCCTTGCCGTTCAAAAAAATTATATTATTATAATTAAATTAATATTAAACTAAATTACTAGATATGACAATTTCCCGTTGATCCTTGGCCACCGTAATTTCTTCTGAATTAATGTTTTTTCTTTTAACTTTTTTTTTTGTATTGGTACAACGTCAATTTCGTCCGAACATCGGTACCGGTATCAATACTTTATGAACCGTTACCGCCACTAATATTTTGAACAACATCGACAAGTTGTGTGTGTATGCACCGATACAACTACATACTTATACACACATACACATACATATAGACACGAGAAATACATTTATATATATAGATATACACCACCGCATAATTAAATAGAAAAGAATAAATGTTTTAGTCGGAAACTGGATGGAAATTTCCGACAATTTTCCGACAAAATGTTATGTTTCGTCGGTAAGTGGTCGGAAATTTCTTACCATTTTTCGACACACATATCCGTTTTTTCGGTTTCTCAACCTTCTAACATGGTTTTTTCATTACGTATTTTGTACACCTTAATTATACATGAAATGCTTTTACTTTACCATCTTATACGTATAATTATACCCAGCCATACGTGCGTGTACGCTATCGGGACCCATTATTTAAACTAGGCTTTTACTATTGTATAAATGTGTTTATATGTATATGTATATACACGCCAAGACAACTACATACTAATACACACATAGACATACATATAGAGACAAGAAATACATTTATATATATAGATAAACACCTCCGCATAATTAAATATGAAAAGAATAAATGTATTAGTCGGAAACTGGTCGGAAATTTCCATCAACTTTCCGACCAAATGTTATGTTTCGTCGGTAAGTGGTCGGAAATTTCTGACCATTTTCCGACACCCATATCCGTTTTTCGGTTTCTCAACCTTCTAACATGGTTTTTTCATTACGTATTTTGTACACCTTAATTATATATGAAATGCTTTTACTTTACCAACCTATACGTATAATTATACCCAGTCATACGTGCGTGTACGCTATCGGGACCCATTACTTAAACTAGGCTTTTACTATTGTATAAGTGTGTATATATGTATATGTATATATATGTCGAGACAACTACATACTAATACACACATACACATACATATAGAGACAAGAAATACATTTATATATATAGATAAACACCTCCGCATAATTAAATATGAAAAGAATAAACGTTTTAGTCGGAAACTGGTCGGAAATTTCCGACAACTTTCCGACCAAATGTTATGTTTCGTCGGTAAGTGGTCGGAAATTTCCGAACATTTTCCGACACCCATATCCGTTTTTCGGTCTTTCAACCTTCTAACATGGTTTTTTCATTACGTATGTTGTACATGAAATGCTTTTACTTTACCAACTTATACGTATAATTATACCCAATCATACGTGCGTGTACACTATTGGGACCCATTACTTAAACTAGGCTTTTACTATTGTATAAGTGCGAATATATGTATATGTATATATATGTCGAGACAGCTACATACTAATACACACATACACATACATATAGAGACAAGAAATACATTTATATATATAGATATACATCTCCGCATAATTAAATATGAAAAAATAAATGTTTTAATCGTAAACTGGTCGGAAATTACCGACAACTTTCCAACAAAATGTTATGTTTCGTCGGTAAGCGGTCGGAAAATTTCCGACACCCATATCCGTTTTTTCGGTTTCTAAACCTTCTAACTTGGTTTTTTCATTACGTATTTTGTACACCTTAATTATACATGAAATACTTTTACTTTACCAACTTATACGTATTATATACATTCATACAGGGGCGGACCTACTACCAGTTAAGGGGTGGCGTCCGCTACCGCTTGGTCGGAAAAATTTTGGAAAAATTAGTGTAAATTTTTGAAAAATTTGACGTTTTTTCGATTTCGTTACCGATTATTTGATAAAACGTTACCGCTTGGTCGGAATCCTAGATCCGCCACTGCATTCATACGTGCGTGTACGCTATCGGGACTAATTACTTAAAGTAGGCTTTTTATTATTCTATAATTATATATAAGTATATATGTGTGTGTATGTGTATACTCCGAGTCATATACATACACATACATATAGACACAAGCGAATACATTCTCATGTATACATATAGTGAATAAAAAAATAAAGGTTTTAGTCGGAAAATTGTCGGAAATTTCCGACAGCTTTCCAACCAATTTTTTTCTTTTTTTTGTCGAAATTTAGTCGGAACTTTCCTTCAAATTTCCGACGACTTTTTTCTTTTTCGGTAAGCGGTCGGAAATTGGTTGCTAATATTTGACTTTTACTCTAGTCGGAAGTTTGTCGGTAAGTGGTCGGAATTTCCGACTGAATTTTTTTAGTCGGTAATTTTGGTAGGAAATCCTCAATTTTCTAGTAGTGTTTGTGTACACGATAGATACAGAAAATATGCAAATTATGATCATATTCGATTTACAAAAGAAATTTTATTTATATATAAACAACTGGCCGAGTTACATCAATATCGCAGGTAAGCGAGCAACAAGCTGCGCCGCTACCCCTTTCTGAATAGCAAATCCTAGACTATTAAAGACAAACTCCTGCCCCCCTGTTGATGAGCAACTGCTGTGGACCGAATTAAACAATTAAACTTTTAATTGATATTATAATTAAAGTACATAAAAAGACAATTGATATTACACAGAAAGCCTTAGTTTAATATTTGTTTAACCGAATTAAACAATTAAACTTTTAATTGATATTATAATTAAAGTACATAAAAAGACAATTTTCAGATAGTAATATGTTAAAACCAATTATTAAGATGCCAGGATTCGAACTTGAGTTTTATTGATCTTAAAGAGAGATGACTCTTCTTTATTTTTATAATTCCAGTTTTCAAAGTACTTTTTAGCCATGATAAGAGAAAGTTATTGTTGCTCGTTACATAAAATGCTACCTTAGATGTTGAAAAATATGAATATAATTTATTGTTTTCTTTGACCCGAACACAGCATATTTTATGTTCAACTTCCTTAACCAACTTACCATTAATCTTAGTTGATAATCAACAAACCTAATCGAACATCATTAATCCAAATGGACCCGCAATGTACCTAAAAGACATTAAAGACCCTCATTGATCTCAGTTGACGAAGGAGCATCATTGACCCTATTTATCTATTCACAAATTGACCGTAAATTATCATCAATGTCCCTAATTAGACATCCTTTATAATAATTGAACATCAACAAACACAATTTTACCATAACTAATACTCAATGGCCTTAATGGATCTTAATTGGTCGTAAATGACAATAATTAGCCAGCCATTTATGCTTTGATTCTGAAGGACGACGAAATAAATGTCCGTCTATCCGGGGTGACCCAATGGTAAAAGGTGACTCTATACGCCTGCAAACGCAGACTTCGCTGGGTAGCCTAAGCCCATCATTTCTATTTGGGGAAAAGCGGCCGCCCGAAGGCCCTCTCTTGTAAAACCTGAACAGGATCGAATTCGAACTTGAGATATATGGTCTCAAACCTAAATCTCCACTCTCTCTCTCTGAAACCATTTATGCTAATCGGCCACCATTAATCATAATTAACCATCATTTATCATAATGGACCATTAATGACCCGTATTATCTTGCAATTATGATAATTGAGCATCAACTACCCCAACTCATCATAATGGGACGTAAATTATCAGCAGCGTTCATAGTTGAACAACGCTCATAGTTGAACAACGCTCATAGTTGAACAACGCTCATCCTTATTCACCATAATTGATAACTTTCAAGACGTCCACTGAATCAACATTTGTTACTTGAGCCAAATCTTATGATGCTAAAGTTGTAAATTTGAATGATAGAATATTTTAATAATTTGTTCTAATGGTTTTATTTTTATTCAAATAATACATATATATAGGATATAAAGCTATATTATATAAATATAGTCTTAATATTAAAAAGATTAGTCATAAGTTAGTCTCTTAAATCTTAACTACCGGGATCAAACCTAAACTAGTTATATTAAAATATAACTGGAAATATATTGTTCAGATTCAATGATCCTTCATCTTTCTTTTTAAATCCGACCCCCATCACTTAAAACAAATTACCCACTTGTTCTTCATCTGGGTTTCGAATTTATCCTATCAAAAACACAAAATCTATCTTCTTGAAACTTGCAATGAAACACATTATAAACGGGTGGTGGGTTCAGACTAGGGGAGAGCAAATGGTACCCGGTACCGGTACCGAATTTACCGAACCGGGTACATTTTCGATACAGATTCGGTACCGACTTTTGACATTTTCAGTACCGGTCCGGTACGGTACCGGTTTTTACCCTCAAATACCGGTACCGTACCGATACCGAACCGTACCGTACCGTACCGGGTATATTCGGTACCGGTACCTACTTTTGAGGATTTTCGGTACCGGTACGTGTTCGGTACCGGTCGGTACCGAGCTCATCCCTAGTTCAGACTTCCGACAGAGGACGAGGTTGAAGTGGCTGAAATATTAACAATGATGCCGAGATTATTAGCCAAGTGGGAGTTGATTATCTGGTACAATTTCACATGGGTGTTGATCAGTTTTGATAATATGTGATGGAAAACATGTAAATAATATCTGTTACAGCAGACAGACTAGTAGAGAATCCAGAGATAGATGTAGCTATGGAGTTCGACATGTTACTTAGCTTGATCTGGTTCCCCTTTAGGACATCTGTCAATGATGGTAGTACCGAGTTCATTAGGGTTTAAGAGCTCGTAGTAACAGAGAGATAGAAGGTCGAATATGTGTGATGTTATAATTGAAAGTCTAACCTAAAACCCTCTCTAGTCATCTCTTTAAATACACCCAATGAGAAACCTTATTAGTTAATAAGGGTAAATCGACCCATCAACAATTACCAACTAACATATTATAAGGTTTTAATATATTTTGATTTATATTATATAAATGATAATGATGGCTACTAGATTAAATACATATTTAATCTTACATCCTCCCACTCAGCCGAATAATCATTTATTATGAGTATTAGATCAGTCTGATCAGAAGTTAATATTCATTTTAGCTTTAAACCAAAACCCGTAGCAAAGAAATACAACCGTTGAGTCATTATGCAACTCAGGACCTCCACTAGTCATACTACAACCTCAATTTAAAACCAAATCTCTATATGAAAATACATTAATCTACTTGGTTGTTGATGAAAATAATTGCATTAAGATTTCTTCGCATTTTGATGTTTGCATTGACCCATATATGGATTTTATTGACTTAAAATAAAGTGTTCTTTCACCTTCAATTTAGAACTTTCAGGTTGTTTTATGAACATGTAAATTGTTAGGGAAAGTTGTTTTAATGTTCTTCTAATGTAGCTCTAAATTGTTATAAGCTACCAAAACAATGATGATCCTCAAAGAAACTTTTGTAAGATAGGTAAGAAAATTCTTTGATAATTTATCTCTTCCTGAGTATAATATTTGACAATCAATCATGCTTCTTCGTGTCTTAATGTTTATAGTAGGATTTGGTTTGGTTATGAACACTCTTAGGCAATTCAATCAAATCCCAAACGTTATTCGAACACATAAAACCAGTTTTACTAGAAAACAGTTTTATTCCATTTAGAAGATTGATTGACGCTAATGGCTTAATTAGACGAGATATGATCAGTAAACTTTTCCAAAACCATTTCAACTTTAGTCAAGAAGGATATGTAATCATCATAGTTTGTAGGTTTTTAAATCAAGATGACCTCCTGAGTTGATTATTAGGTTTATTAGAAGTTTCAGTTTTATGGATTAGCTCTTGGTTAGGTTGCTATCATTTTCAGGATTCTAAGTGTGTAAGAGTTGGAACATTATGGTGTACAAGAGGTGTAATTGGAGTAAAATTTAATGACTCTCCTCCCCCCGTCTCTTGTATTCCTTGCAAGTCATGATAAAGACTTTTACTTCTCCCACTAACCTTAGAAGTATTTAGGAACTTCGCATGCTTAGGGTCATTGTTAAAAGACCAACAAATTCCCCATGTTGGTGTTTATCTTACGAAATCTGTATTCTTGCATGGTCAACTTTATGTGGCATTATCAAGAGGAATATCATGTGAAAATACAAAAGTCTTAGTACATCCTACCAAAGATTTCAGACGAGACAAAGTATACACCTCAAACGTTGTCTATCGGGAGGTGTTACATGATGGATGAACTGCTATTCAATCAAAACGTAATGATTTTTAGTGCATTTTTTGGTTTATTATGCAATTACATTATGAATGCATATATATTTACAACACATTTTATGTCACACTTTGTTCACTTTTACTCATTTGTTCATTTTCTCTTATACATAAATTAGGAGGCTATTATGATAAGACAAAGAACAAAATGAAAGATTTATCATGTATCTATACTAAATGTTAAAAAAATAATAAAACACATGTAATTAAGATAGTTAACATTATTATTGATTGGTGGTCAAACCTGATCCAATAAATGTAGCTATCAAAGAGGAGAGGATACAAGAAACTCCTCCTCCAATTGAATCGATGGTGAAAGAAGAACAAGAAACTCCTGATAATTGATTTTATAACAATCTTAATGATGAATAATGGTGGTCAGAAAATCTTGATGCAATAGTTAAAGTGTGTAAGGCTTACAACTAAATTACAAACGCATCATGATGCAAGTGGTTGACAACTAGATTTTTATTTAAAATTGTTATGTTTATGACTGCTATTTTCATATTTGTGTGTACGTTTTTTGAGATGCAACACTGGTTTTCATACATGCGTACTTGATACTTTTATGTTAAATTATATATTATATATTATATAATAGTATAAAGTATAATTTGTAACATGTGTTGTGGTATGTTGTACTCTTGGCATAAAAGGTTTTTCTAGCATTGTAATATGGTACTTTAAGGATTTAGGGGTTGTTTGGTAGCCTCTGAATGGTCATTAAGAGGCTACCTCTTAATGGAACCATTAAGAATTTTACCAATGAGAATGTAGAAGAATGTGACATGTGATGATTTACCATTCAGAGGTTACCTCTTAACCATTCAGACTTGAGGTTACCTCTTATTCATTCAGTGGTTTTAAACCATTAAGAGGTAGCATCTGAATGTTCATTAAGAGGCTACCAAACAGCCCCTTAGGTTTGTACATTTGCTTGGTTTTTGTAAGACGTGTTTACCCAATTTCAAACCCTACCAGTTGCCTTCTTCCC
>JARYGA010007106.1:0-121644 GCA_030545235.1 Helianthus tuberosus
AGATGATGATGATGATGTTATCCGGTTGTTTTCACGTTTGGCTCGGACTTTAACTTCAGGTTTGAAGACGGTTCAGCTTCGAGTCTCTCGGTTTCGGGTTTCCGATTCAGTTTCGGTTTCGGTTTCGGTTGACTCGGTCAACCGAGTCAACTCAGTCAACTCAGACGGTTCGGGTCAGGCGGTTCGGGTCGGACGGTTCGAAGCAGCTTATGAAGCGGATCGGGTCGACTCAGTCAAACTGAGTCAACCCAGTCAACTCCGCGAGTCAACTCGGTCAACCCGGTTGACTCAGTCAACACAGTCAACAACCCGACGCAAGGATTGGTAAAGGTTTTACGGCGCGAATTATTTCGTTGTTTTTATAACTTATGTCACGTGAAAACGAGCTCGAACCGAACAGAACGATGAATTATTCGTAATATTAACTTGGTTTTAGTTATTACTTCGTTATAAATTGGCTATGCATAAAGATTATTGAATCATTGATTGAATCTTGTTAAAATAACGACACTTTAGTTGTCGGGCCGCCCAAAAACAGGGGAAACTCTGCCCGTTTTTCGAGAGAATCCGTAAAATAAAACGAGTTTTATTATAAAATAAAACGTGCTTTTGATATAAAGCGACTTTTGAAAAACAAGATACGAATGTAAAGCTTCTTTCGACCACAACTTACAACTTACGAGAACAACGATACGGAAATTATTTCGACAACAAAAATAAATATAGTTATTATTATATTTATTTCAAACGAACTCGAATCCTTTTATAAATAAATATAGTTATATATTTATTTTCCAATACAAGTCGACGATGCTTTTACAAGATAAATATAACTGTTATACTTATTTTATACGCCTAGACGGCACATACGTATATTTTTTGGCAAATATACACAAGACGCAATATATATAATACGAGTTTATTATATATTACTTTAATACGAATATTCCTTTATATCAACATACGACTTCTTAAAACGAGCTAACAAGTATAACTTCTTCGCTTCTTTTAAGTTGACAATTTACCGTCATATCATTCGGTCAACGATTCGGTAGAGCTCGATTACACGTAGTTAGTTACTGCGTTATTTAGAAACTTATTAGATATTCCGTGTTAGGAATATTGTAGAATTCACAATAGCGAGTCACGTCTTGGAAACGACATCGCGAAGTCGTAATTAGCTAGCTTTGCACAGGAATATTCAGGTGAGTTCATAACCCCACCTTTTATGGTTTTACATTTTTATAAATGTTTTCGGGGTGGAAAGACATGCACTTTTTGCAAAGCATACAAGAATTACATATTTATAAACCATTTTACAAGCAAGATTTATCTGACACAAATGGTTTACGAAAAGCTTATGTTTTATACCGGTTTTTCAAACAAGCGTTTACACACGAATTCTAGTTTTCTAAACTACGAGAAAATACAAATACAAGAGTATACAAACACATGAGAATTGATACTTGACATAAAGAATACAAGAACTGAAAAATTGATACTTGATATGATGAATACATAAACAAGAAGCACTCTTGGTGATAACTAGTACCAAGTATGATGCGTTTGAGGAATGATACGAGAAATAGTGTCACGAATAGGGTACCATAAGCACCACTAATCGTGTACATACTTAGACCGCAGAACAAAAGGTTAGATCTAACGGGTGTCAGGGCAGCCCCACTCTTGGTGACAACTAGAACCAAGTAGTGTTTTTGTGTCTTAGTCGTGAATCGACTATAGAAAAATGCCTATGGTTTGGTGACTTCCTATGTCGTGTCACATGTTAATGGCCTTGCAACCCATTAACAACAAGATACATACAGAATACTTGATTTATACAAGAAAACATGATACATACAAGAATACGTGATTTATACAAGAAAACATGATACATACAAGAATACGTGATTTATACAAGAATACATGATACATACAGAAATACTTGAATTATACAAGATACATACCATGTTTTCATACAAAGTTTCTGTATAACTTGACAAGAAAATGATTTTAAATTCGTTTTCTCGACAATACTTCAAAAAAACCGGTTATTCAAAAAAGATTTATTTCAAATCTTTTACAAACATACTATGAACTCGCTCAACTTTATGTTGATTTTTCGCATGTTTCTTTCTCAGGTTACTTTACAGAAACAATGGAACGGTTGGAATAGGAGAACCATGAAGAATCGAGTACTTAGTGGGCGTTAAATTTCTAAAAGACTTAGCTCTTTTGCTTCCGCTGTGCAATGAAGATACCAGTCCAGTCACGCCAAGCTCTGATAATTTCGGGGTGTGACAGATTGGTATCAGAGCTATAGGTTACAGCGAACAGGGTTTCTGTAGGAATACCTAGTCTCTAACCTCACTTTTCTCTGGGACTTAGACTATTAAGACGTCGAATACATACATAACGCCTAGTACTCGAATATGGTCTCCAACCGTTGCCGAAAAACAAACAGTCAAAATTTTGATTTTAAACATACGTTATTGTGGTGTTTACACACGATACACAAGACAGTCGCATACAGTACACGAAACTCTGAGAGTTTAGGAAACATGCATGTAAGACCTTCAGAAACTTATGTTGAAGTTCATTAAAGGTCCTCACGTAGGAACTGCAAATACTAATTCGGGCACACACAATTATACATATTGTCTATGATGTTTTAACTTCCCGAGCAGGCAGCCTACGCATAACGAAACGCTAGCGCACGAGAATACATAGAACTCAAATTTTACGTCAACAGATGTCGGAGTGCATCACATTCTATGCAAAACGAAACGCTAGCGCACAGGCATACGTGAGACTTAAGCTATACGTCAACGGAGGTTGAAGTACGTCACATGCGACTATCGGTCAGGAAGCGACAGTTGGCGCGCGGTCCTGCAAACGACACGAGTTATGCTAAGGAAAAGACGCAAGTCACCGTATTCCCCCTATTTCAGTTAACGACGAGTACGCTATATTCGACATTCTATGGTAATGTCACCTAACAAACGGTTATCACATGCAACCCCAGGTAAAGTCCTTAAATTTCTTTTATTGAAATTTCGACTTTCACATTTACTGAGTAGATTTTCGTATCTCTACTCCTCTTAATGGTCATTGTGTCACGACCATTTCTTTCAGTATAGCGAATACTCATTTGCTTCGTTTCTTGAAAATTCATATGTTACGCATGCATCGTTTGTTAAGCATGTGGCTTTGTTTCGAATAAAGCGTTTCATCAAAGTTCAAATATTATTTCGTTTGTGATTCGAATGACTCGCATTATTGAAATTGTTGGCTTCTTTGTAATCAAGTCAACACATTTTCTTGAAATCCCTTTCTTTTCAAGTTACATACATGGTTTTTCGATGTGACCATGCCGAAAGTTTTCTTGTCGATACATGTAATTATTGTCGGCTTGCGCCAAAGTCAAATTCAATTGTTTGAACTTGTTCATTACACACATTCAATTCAAGACTCCATATGATGTATTGCAAACATCATATTCGAATTCGTTTTAACAAGCGTTTCATTGTTCTGAGTCGTAGTAGATTTGTTTGGTCTACGACTCCAATAAGTCGTTGTTTGATTTCGACACCTTGTGGTGTCAGTATAAACTTGTAGCTTGGGCTAATCATGATTGAGCGTTTTATGCAAAACACAGGTGATACTTGTTCGATCACCGCTATATTTGAATTGTTTCATTCACTACGACACCTTGTGGCGTCGGTAGAACTTGCAGCTTGGGCTGATCATGATCGAGCGATTCATGCAAACTATTACAATTGAGCTTGTTGAAATATAAATTCATTTATTGGATGCAATCATTTCTATAATTCATTTGCATCTTGTGATACGTCCTTGAATTCACATCATTCGATTAAGTCTTGATTCGACTTCATGATCGTTCACTTTGGTACTATTCGTATTTTCTACGCATAACGTAACTCTAAGGAGTTAACGTAGTCTAAATTTGGAGGACGAAATTTTATTAACAGGGGGAGAATGTGACAACCGGTAATTTACGCCCTTAATTACGCGATTGACAGGTGATTACGCGATAATAAATAGTGTTTACGACGCTAATTAACTTAACCAGGCCCTTGGAGTGCCCGGGAACGTTTGTTCAGCTATACAGTACACGTATGAAGATTCGCGTGGAATCTGCGAAACATCAAATGACAACGGACTGAAACCATACGAAATACTGACGACACCGCCAAATATGGATGTTACACGAATATTTTGTGCTTATGGAGTATGGGTCGCGATATCGGGTCTCGTAGGAATTACGGGCCATTTACACACGAGATGGGATTGTGGGCCCTGGGCCCAAGCCCAAAACCCACAAGCCTAAACCTACACCTAATATATTAGATCTTATAAGATCTGTACAGAATATTGCCAAATTCCTACAAAAGATTGCAAAATTTCATCTCTGAAAAATCTTTACAAAATCTCTAAAAGATTCTTGGTCTCTAAAGTTTGGAACATAAAAACTCATGGACAATAAATTGCTGCAAAATAATGATCTTTACCACTAAACAATACCCATCATACATGTGTATAAAAGGGGCCATTTGTTCTCTTGATTGTGCAAGAGTTAAATACACACAGACTTATAGTCTGACCTCTCTCGATATTTCATACACACACAAACATAACATACCCTCTCTCTCTCTCAATTACAAAAACAAACACAGAGGAATCAACTCCTCTAAACAAGACCCAGCCCAACCCATTCGATCTCTACTCCCCTCTTGGTCCCCCTTTCTTCCCCGATCGCACCCGACAAGCAGCCCCCCCTCCTTCGTACAACAGGAACGACCACCACCACCACCACAGTCCGGTGGTGGTGTGGCGACGAAGACAAAGAGAGAGAAACAGAAGGGAGGAGAGGAGAGAGAGAGAGAAGTGGTTGTGGTGGTGAGAGACGGCGGTGGTGGCGACGGAGTCAGGCGGCGGAGGTCGGAGACTCAGATCGGCAATCTGCGTCTCGGACCGGTGGTAGACATCTCGGACCGGCAGTCGACATCTCAGTCTGACAGTTTGTCTCACGGACCGGTGGTTCGTGTCTCGGTCCGGCGGTCTGTAACTATCACACCCCCAAAATCCACACGCGGAGTACCACCGCTTGGAGGAGTGACTGACCAGGATCAAGCCACCAATCATATTGAACATGTAAGTAAATAGTAATTGTAAATCAACCAAACAATATGAAAGGTGTTCCAAAAACCAAAGTATAGTATCAATGTTTAGCGGAAGCATAAGTATGTAAACCTAATGTAAATCATAAGTTCAAGTGTTTAAATATTTAACAAGGCATCCTCGATCCATGTCCCACAACGACCTGCTCCTTCCCTGTGCAAGCTCCATATGTACCTAAGGTCCTGCAAGGCATGCAGCAGAGAGTCAACAACTAGTTGAGCGAGTTCGCAGTTGATAGTTCAGTAATTGTAATAGTATGGTAAGCCTTGTATTTGTTTGTTAAGTCATGTATCGTATTAGTTCGTATCGCGGCCCTCTAGGCATGTGTGCGATGATTAGGGAAAACTTCCCAAGTATTCTAGACTAGGTATATTTGTATCGCGGCCACCCGGCATGTGTGCGAAGTTTAGTGTACAGTTCGCGGCCTTCCCAGGCATGTGTGCGAAGATTAGTCATATTATCGCGGCCAACCCAGGCATGTGTGCGAAGATCAGTCATATTATCGCGGCCAACCCCGGCGTGTGTGCGAAGATCAGTTCTATTAGTATCACTAGTCTAGCCGTATCTTATCAATAATCCTTCCTCACCCGAGGACCATATAACTAAGTTCTATAAGCTAGGTAAGTACAAGTAAATAATCCAAACCCATTCCCACCCTAGGAACCCCATGCCTTGGCTGTGTGAACTCACCTTGGTTTGCTCGGTATGCTAAGTATGTGCTCGCAAATAATCAATCACGTCCTAGGGAACGCATGTGTACAGAATCAGTTTGTATTCACAAAGTTCACGTATAAGCACATTCATAGTGGATACTGAATCAATGTTCATCACATAGTACAAAGCACGTATACAAACTTGTACAAGTTTTGTTTAACCTTTAACGGCAGTTAGTTAGTTCAGTTAACACTTAACAGAAAATAAATAAGTTACTGTGCCGATTACCCATTTGGCGAAACACCCCTGTTTCGCCATATACCCCTTCGACGAAACACTTATGTTTCGTCATGTTTGTTTCATCGTGAATGGTCTCGGCGAAACACATTTGTTTCGCCATGCTTTGCGTTTCGTCAGCATGTTTGTCACGTTGTTTAATCAGTTACATAAAAACCCTAGTCATCGATAACAACCGTCATCAATCATGCAATCATCATACAGCAACATGCCACACAGTAATCATACAAAGATCGTTCATAATCATTCATCATCATCATATCCGACACATACACATAGTCAAAGCAAAACAGCAAGTACCCAATTAATTCCAATAATATGTGCATGTTCTAAATTAGCGGCCCAATCATAAAAGACTAACCGGTTCACTAAGTCAATGCCCCATATTGGTTTAATTAAGATTTCATGTGCTAGTGTTTGTGAGGTCCAATAGTGATCAAGCTAGTTGTGATCTTGTCAGTCAATAACATGTGCACTATATTACATTTAAAACTTCAATCATTATCATATCAAAAATCCCTAACCTCCATACCAATCGATTTATCATATATGGATAGAATCACAGCAACCAAAGAACAACATATCATTACACATAAACATGAATGATCGATTGATCGGAAAACTTATAGCACTAACCGAGATGATGATTTGATCGCACAAAGGTTTCCGGTGGGTTCTAGTTTGCCGTCACACAGCAGAGAGTCCTCTAGGGTTTCTTGTTTTGCTAAAAGTGTCTAATTTCTAACTGCTCGATCATAAAAATACACGTTTTAAGGTTGTTGGGCCTACTGGGCCTTGGTGTCACACCCCCAAAATCCACATACAGAGTATTACCGGTTGGAGGCGTGACTGACCAGGATCCAGCCACCAATCATATTGAACAATGTATTTAGAATAAATAAAATCAAACCACACAATATAATTGGTGTTCAAAAACCAGTTAACCAAGTTCAAGTTAATTAGCGGAAGCATAAAACGAAAAACCAAAATAAAAGTTCAATGAGTTTAAATGTAACATGGCACACAGCCGTCCATGCTCCACAACGACTCCTCCTGCTCGTGCAAGCTACAAAGATACCTAACGACCTGCAAGGCATGTAACAACGAGTCAACAACAAAGTTGAGCGAGTTCACAGTTGGTGTTCATTATTAAGTTGTTTCAAAACCAGGAGTTCATTTGTAAGTTGTAAGTTAATCCGTTTACCCTGTTTCCCAAACATATCCATAGTTGGTGGGGGCTTCCCCATGTTAACCACTAGACCTGTTTACCATATCGACCACTGACTAAAGTAAGTTGGTGCCCTAGCGTCAATGTCTATCATCATTGACGTGCCCAGATCCATTAGTTCACGCCCGTCCTCTGCGGCACGGTGTGAGGCTCGTCAAACCTAAATAGCGCTATCTAACTAATGACCCGCTCGCCATTGGCCTGGCGATTAAGTCGATATAAAAAGGAGGGACTTCATGATAGAGAGTGTTGGTCTAGTATCTGTGTTGTCACCCTTCAAATAAGAGGGTGTGTACGTAATCCCCAAACCAGGAGATTACGCAGGTTCCGATTAAGTTCTTAGTACGTGTTGTCACCCTTCAATAAAGAGGGTGTGTACGTGTTCCAAACCAGGAGATCACGCAGTTGCAGTTCAAATCCTTTACCCATTCCCAACCCCTGGGAATCCCATGCCTTGTAGAAAGTGTGAACTCACCTCGGTTTGCTCGGTAAGATAAAGTATGTGTTCACAATTCGATCAATCCAATCCTAGTATGGTTCCAATTCCAATTAGTTATTTTACACACATTAATCACCTATCTTTATCATGCAAGGAATGAACAAGTTTGGCATATAATATCACACCAGTGGTAACACATATTCGGGCCATACGTATTTTCCACATTACAGGTTCAATTATCATAATAACACACAACATACTAGTAAAGACATTATTTAACCCATACACTAACTTAATCAGAAAGTATCAAGTTTTGCCCACTAATGCATTCCAATTAAAGTTGCAGCCCATTTAATAATAACAATCCACAAATCTTATTTATTATTTATAGGATACACAGTTCTTTATCAAAGTTATGAAATATATTCAGATCTATAGTTTACTGTTACCCTAATCGATGTCCTCCTATCACACATGATCCAACCCAACCTTTATGAGTTTATTAATTCAAACCCTTTTAATTATAACAGTCCCAATCAACTAATATACATATACAGTCATATACAATCTGTTCCATCATATTACTCAAAGTAATTGCAACAGCTAATTTATGTTTCCATATAATCATCTTATAAGCATGTCAAGATTAAGATTCACATGTAACTACACACAACCTTATATCACAGTTGCCGTAACATACCCTATTCATGCATACGTTCACACCCCAAAGTCAAATACTGTTCCCGAACGCATACACATACACATAATTCACTCCATACTATCACAACGCACATAGTGTTAATAACAGTTTCATGTATAACCTATTTTCTTGCAAAGTGTTAAGTTGAGATCGAACCGAAACCGCGACGATTCTTAGAACTACGGACGAGAGAGAGATCTTACCGGTGTTCGTCGGAGATTTAACTCGCCGGAGAAGAAGATGATGGCTAGTTCGTCACAGATTTTCGAGGGAGGAGGGGGGACGACTTGCGATGGTGAGAGGGGTGGTTCTTTTCTGCCGATGAGTTTTATGCGTGAGGGTTTTCATTACGTTCATGTATAAATATGTATTTAAGGCTGAAACATTGGCGGTGGAAGTTGATTGTGTGGGCCGAGAGGGGTTAAGGTGGGCTGGGGGGTTTGGGTCACGTAAGGGTTCCCACTTCCCACCAAACAACCTGAATTCAAAACTTTCATGAATTATCATTATGTATCTTTACTATTATTATAGTTTTATTTATATATATATATATATATATATATATATATATTATAAACTAAACCGACGAATATATGCACAATGAGTTAGCAAGTCGTGTAAATACCCACGCTAAGTTTTGACCTTCCAAGGTTTCGGGTTGCGCGAGTAGGTTGGGTTGACTAGCGAGACATGGCTATGGTTCAAATATAACTCAGTAGGGACAAAATTTATTTACCAATAAAATAACTATAAGATTCGATTCATAAAAGCGAACAACTGTTTGTACCTTGAAGTTACGGGTTGTCACATCATCCCCAACTTGAAAGAAATTTCGTCCCGAAATTTAGCACGTAGTTACTTAGGAAGCTAGGTAGGTTGCATGGTTTCCTGGGGTGTCACATTATTCCCCCGTTGGTTTGGAATTTCGTCCCGAAATTCCGCAGTAGCTTCAGCCTCAGTAGTGGTTTCATTGTTTTCGCCATCAGCCGATTCCACAACAGGTTGGGTTTCAAGAAGCATCAGGGTTAAGCAGAACAGTGGCGAAGTGATTAGTCACAAAGAACACGTAGGCTACCATGTTGTTATAATCCCGGCGTCGCCCACGCCAATCCCTAATGTCCCTCTATGAGCATCATTTCCCGTGTCGTTATACTCGTTGCGAGGATTTCCAGTACGGCCGTCGTTCCCTTGGTTGTTGTCGTTGAATTTAACATTGGCCACTCCATGCCGTAAGCACCTTCACTTTCCATACTGTTGGTTACCATTACAAATACCTTGTTGTTGTCGTGACAGTTGCCTCTAATGCTGTTGTTTGAAACGAAGCTCTACGACTCTTCACCATCAAGGTCCATCTTTTCACATTCTGAGCCACGTCCTAACGCGTTACTCACTGTGCTGGCAGTCATACCTTCCATACTACCATCAGCTGTCCTCACTTATGCCCCGATTGATTCATAAGAGTTTACTCCCATGAGTTGCTGACGAGGGTTAAGGATTCGTTTGGAGTCAAATCGCTGATGTTCATTGTTGGTAACTAGGGTCGTTCAAATGCTGAAGTCCATCGTTCTTGCAAGTTGACTGAGTAATACATGGTATGATACGAGAGTGTTGCATAAGTGATCGCACTTCGGGATCCAAGGCGTCAATACGTTAAGTTCCAGCAAACGAAGAAAGGTGAGAAAGATATAGACCAATCATTGTCGTTGCAACGTCCAACTCGGGGATGTTCGTACAAGCACCTAACATTCTACACAGTTCGCTAGGCGTTCAGATGGGTGTTCAGGTAATACTCGATAGCAGATGAATGAAAAGTTCACATTCGAGTAGGGAACAATCACTGCTATAACCCCTATAGGTTTGTTATGTTTCACATCGGTCAAATAACGGAACGGAACCCCTTTTCCACTTGTCAAGGCTCACTGGGACTCGCATGCACCCCACATTATTATTATGTGTGCACCCACAATAATATTGCGATTTGCATGCTCATCTCAGTTCCTCCTAACTCATGTCAAATGATTCCTCAAACTCAGATGTCAAACGGAGGTCGTCAATGTAATAAGATCACAAAAACCTAAGGACTATGGCATACTATCAACGCATCATAAGGTGAGCAAGCAATCCATGCCATCTTGCTATAGTGACGAGTGTGTGTTTGTGTGTTTCGTCATAAACAAATGTGTACTGTCACATCAACGGAAACATGGGTGAGAGAGGTTCGCGAGAGTGCGATGACAGAAGAGAGTAAGCACACAAGTGTTTTCAAACAATAGTTGTTATGTTTATCTAAGCATATCACGAGCAAAGTTCTATGTAACTAGCAAGTAGGCAATATAAACATAAATCATATCACCTATAGTGTGGAGTCTTGCACGTGGAGCGAAGCGTCGTTGTGGATCGTTGAGCACTGTACAGGTTATAGTCTGGTTTTATCAAAAAGTTTTTCCCCTTTTTAAAACCAAGTTCACTATAACCAATGGCTCAGATACCAATCTGTCACACCCCCAAAATCCACATACAGAGTATTACCGCTTGGAGGCGTGACTGACCAGGATCCAGCCACCAATCATATTGAACAATGTATTTAGAATAAATAAAATCCAACCACACAATATAATTGGTGTTCAAAAACCAGTTAACCAAGTTCAAGTTAATTAGCGGAAGCATAAAACGAAAAACCAAAATAAAAGTTCAATGAGTTTAAATGTAAGATGGCACACAGCCGTCCATGCTCCACAACGACTCCTCCTGCTCGTGCAAGCTACAAAGATACCTAACGACCTGCAAGGCATGTAACAACGAGTCAACAACAAAGTTGAGCGAGTTCACAGTTGGTGTTCATTATTAAGTTGTTTCAAAACCAGGAGTTCATTTGTAAGTTGTAAGTTAATCCGTTTACCCTGTTTCCCAAACATATCCATAGTTGGTGGGGGCTTCCCCATGTTAACCACTAGACCTGTTTACCATATCGACCACTGACTAAAGTAAGTTGGTGCCCTAGCGTCAATGTCTATCATCATTGACGTGCCCAGATCCATTAGTTCACGCCCGTCCTCTGCGGCACGGTGTGAGGCTCGTCAAACCTAAATAGCGCTATCTAACTAATGACCCGCTCGCCATTGGCCCGGCGATTAAGTCGATATAAAAAGGAGGGACTTCATGATAGAGAGTTTTGGTCTAGTATCTGTGTTGTCACCCTTCAAATAAGAGGGTGTGTACGTAATCCCCAAACCAGGAGATTACGCAGGTTCCGATTAAGTTCTTAGTACGTGTTGTCACCCTTCAATAAAGAGGGTGTGTACGTGTTCCAAACCAGGAGATCACGCAGTTGCAGTTCAAATCCTTTACCAATTCCCAACCCCTGGGAATCCCATGCCTTGTAGAAAGTGTGAACTCACCTCGGTTTGCTCGGTAAGATAAAGTATGTGTTCACAATTCGATCAATCCAATCCTAGTATGGTTCCAATTCCAATTAGTTATTTTACACACATTAATCACCTATCTTTATCATGCAAGGAATGAACAAGTTTGGCATATAATATCACACCAGTGGTAACACATATTCGGGCCATACGTATTTTCCACATTACAGGTTCAATTATCATAATAACACACAACATACTAGTAAAGACATTATTTAACCCATACACTAACTTAATCAGAAAGTATCAAGTTTTGCCCACTAATGCATTCCAATTAAAGTTGCAGCCCATTTAATAATAACAATCCACAAATCTTATTTATTATTTATAGGATACACAGTTCTTTATCAAAGTTATGAAATATATTCAGATCTATAGTTTACTGTTACCCTAATCGATGTCCTCCTATCACACATGATCCAACCCAACCTTTATGAGTTTTTAATTCAAACCCTTTTAATTATAACAGTCCCAATCAACTAATATATATATACAGTCATATACAATCTGTTCCATCATATTACTCAAAGTAATTGCAATAGCTAATTTATGTTTCCATATAATCATCTTATAAGCATGTCAAGATTAAGATTCACATGTAACTACACACAACCTTATATCACAGTTGCCGTAACATACCCTATTCATGCATACGTTCACACCCCAAAGTCAAATACTGTTCCCGAACGCATACACATACACATAATTCACTCCATACTATCACAACGCACATAGTGTTAATAACAGTTTCATGTATAACCTATTTTCTTGCAAAGTGTTAAGTTGAGATCGAACCGAAACCGCGACGATTCTTAGAACTACGGACGAGAGAGAGATCTTACCGGTGTTCGTCGGAGATTTAACTCGCCGGAGAAGAAGATGATGGCTAGTTCGTCACAGATTTTCGAGGGAGGAGGGGGGACGACTTGCGATGGTGAGAGGGGTGGTTCTTTTCTGCCGATGAGTTTTATGCGTGAGGGTTTTCATTACGTTCATGTATAAATATGTATTTAAGGCTGAAACATTGGCGGTGGAAGTTGATTGTGTGGGCCGAGAGGGGTTAAGGTGGGCTGGGGGGTTTGGGTCACGTAAGGGTTCCCACTTCCCACCAAACAACCTGAATTCAAAACTTTCATGAATTATCATTATGTATCTTTACTATTATTATAGTTTTATTTATTTATATATATATATATATATATATATATATATTATAAACTAAACCGACGAATATATGCACAATGAGTTAGCAAGTCGTGTAAATACCCACGCTAAGTTTTGACCTTCCAAGGTTTCGGGTTGCGCGAGTAGGTTGGGTTGACTAGCGAGACATGGCTATGGTTCAAATATAACTCAGTAGGGACAAAATTTATTTACCAATAAAATAACTATAAGATTCGATTCATAAAAGCGAACAACTGTTTGTACCTTGAAGTTACGGGTTGTCACACTTGGCGAAACGGACGGGCCGACGAAACAAAACCTGTTTCTTCGTGCACTGTTATGGCGAAACAGATCCTCTTGTTTCGTCGTGCATGTTCTGATTCGTCGTGCATGTTTGTGTTTCGTCCAATATGGTTAAGTGTTCAAGTATGCCCTAACAAGTTATCATGACCCACATTTTAACATACAACAATCATCAAATATTCAAAGTACTCATCACAATGACCAATCCAAGATTTTACAATTACAATACATAAAGATCAAATAGTCGAACAGTCAACGTGCGTTAAATGCGAGAACGGAAATCTCAGAAAGTCGAGTTGTCACATTATCCCCAACTTGAAAGAAATTTCGTCCCGAAATTTAGCATGCGGTTACTGAGGAAGCTAATTGTGTGACGTTGTTTACCTGTTTCGTATCGCGGTTCCCCGAGCAGGTTTGCAAAGATCACGGGTTTTCCTGAGGTGTCACATCATCCCCCCGTTGATTTGGAATTTCGTCCCTAAATTCTGTAGTAGCTTCGGCCTCAGTAGTGGTTGCTTGGTTTTCGAATAACTGGGGGTATTTGAGTTTCATCTGATCTTCCCGCTCCCAGGTGAACTCTGGGCCACGACGGGAGTTCCAACGAACTCGAACAAGAGGTATTCTGGTGTGCTTGAGGACCTTAACATCCCGGTCCGTGATTTCAATTGGTTCCTCGACGAAATGCAACTATTCGTCGATAGTGAGCTCCTTCAAAGGAACTATAAGGGTCTCATCTGACAGACACTTCTTCAGATTCGACACGTGAAAGACGTTGTGAACTGCACTGAGTTCAGCTGGTAAGTTCAGTCTGTAGGCCACTTTGCCTATTTTCTCTATGACTTCGAATGGTCCAACGTATCATGGATTGAGCTTGCCTCATTTGCAAAAACGAACAACACCCTTCCAGGGTGAAACTTTGAGTAGCACTCGGTCCCCAACCTGGAACTCGAGTAATTTCCTGTCTTTATCTGCGTATGCTTTCTGATGGTCACGAGCTGCCGCCATGCGTTGTCGTATTTGAGCAATCTTTTCAGTAGTATCAACTACCAATTCTGGACCTGTGATCTGACTGTCACCCACCTCTGCCCAACAAAGAGGTGATCGGCATTTACGCCCATACAATGCCTCAAATGGAGCAGCTTTAATGCTGGTGTGGTAGCTGTTATTGTACGAAAATTCCACAAGTGGCAGATGTTTTTCCCAGCCATTGCCAAAGTCAATTACGCACGCCCGTAGCATGTCTTCTAGAGTTTGAATAGTGCGCTCAGACTGCCCATCTGTCTGAGGATGATAAGCTGTGCTCATGTCTAAACGAGAGCCAAAAGATTTGTGCATTGCTTGCCACAGTTCTGAAGTAAAACGTGCATCACGATCAGAGATAATAGAGGTGGGCACCCCGTGCCTCGAGACCACTTCCCTCAAGTAAACGTCTGCTAAAGTAGAGAACTTGTCTGTTTCCTTGATAGCCAAGAAGTGAGCAGACTTTGTGAGTCGATCCACGATCACCCAAATAGTATCATTTCCGCACTGAGATCTAGGTAAGCCAGTAACAAAATCCATGGAAATTTGTTCCCATTTCCATTGTGTTATCTCAGGTTGTTGGAGTGGGCCTGATGGTTTCTGATATTCCACTTTAACTCTCGCACAAGTCAAGCACTTGCTAACGTAAGTGGCTATGTGAGCCTTCATGCTTGGCCACCAATATGTAGTTTTCAAGTCGTGGTACATCTTATCCGAACCAGGATGTACCGAGTAGCGAGACTTATGAGCTTCATCCATTACAAGCTCGCGTAAGTTACCATAGAGTGGGACCCAGATGCGTCCCGTTACATAGTAGGCGCCGTCTCCCTTTTGTTCCAACCGTTGTCTTGAGCCGCGTAGGGCTTCAGCCCTGACGTTTTCTGGTTTCAATGCTTCTACCTGAGCATCTCGTATCTGTGAAGGAAGACTAGACTGAATAGTGAGTTGCAACGCTCGTACACGCCTAGGTGTAGTATCCTTTCGACTGAGGGCGTCGGCCACCACATTGGCTTTGCCCGGATGGTACTTTATAGCACATTCGTAATCGTTCAGTAGTTCGACCCATCTACGTTGTCGCATGTTCAATTCTTTCTGCTTAAATATGTGCTCGAGACTCCTGTGATCGGTGTAGATGGTGCATTTAGTGCCATACAGGTAATGACGCCATATTTTGAGCGCAAAGACAACAGCTCCCAGCTCTAAATCATGTGTAGTGTAATTCCGTTCGTGAATCTTAAGTTGGCGCGAAGCATAAGCAATGACTTTATCCCGTTGCATCAACACACATCCAAGACCTTGGATGGATGCGTCGCAGTAGACTATAAAATCGTCCGTGCCTTCAGGCAATGAGAGGATAGGTGCGCTACAAAGTCTATCCTTTAAGTGCTGAAACGCTGTTTCCTGTGCATTACCCCAACGATAAACAACACCTTTCTGCGTCAGTAGTGTAAGCGGCTGTGCAATCTTCGAGAAGTCTTTAATGAACCGTCTGTAATAACCCGCCAAACCCAAGAATTGGCGTATTTCGGTTGGTGTGCGAGGTGCAGGCCAGTTCTTGATCGAATCTACCTTGGATGGATCAACATGAATCCCATCCTTGTTTACCACGTGGCCTAGGAAGTGGACTTCACGAAGCCAGAAGTCACATTTTGAAAACTTAGCGTATAGTTGTTCCGTTCGAAGGAGTTCCAAAATAAGTCGTAAGTGCTGCTCGTGTTCCTCCCGATTCTTCGAGTAGATCAGGATGTCATCAATGAAAACAATAACAAACTTGTCAAGATAGGGTTTGCACACCCTGTTCATAAGGTCCATGAAAATCGCAGGCGCGTTTGTTAACCCGAATGGCATGACTAGAAACTCGTAGTGACCGTAGCGTGTTCTGAATGTTGTTTTGGAGACGTCCTCATCCCGGACTCTCAGTTGGTGATAACCTGACCTCAGATCAATCTTCGAGTAATAGCTCGACCCTTGCAACTGGTCGAATAAGTCGTCGATGCGTGGAAGTGGATAGCGATTCTTCACAGTCACCTTGTTCAGTTCGCGGTAGTCTATACACATGCGGAAGGTACCATCCTTCTTCTTTACAAATAGTACTGGAGCTCCCCAGGGCGAAGAGCTAGGGCGAATGAAACCCTTTTCCAAAAGTTCTTGTAATTGCTTAGACAGTTCTTCCAGTTCAGTTGGAGCTAAGCGATAAGGCGCTCGGGCTATGGGTGCTGCTCCTGGAGCTAGCTCGATCTGAAATTCGACCTGACGATGAGGCGGTAGCCCAGGTAACTCTTCAGGAAACACTTGAGGAAAATCGCGTACAACAGGAATATCCTCAATCTTCTTCTCTTTCTTCGATGTATCAGTAACGAGTGCTAAAACAGCTGTGTGGCCCTTTCGTAAACACTTCTGAGCCTTCAAGAAGGAGATGATGCCACTCACGACACCACTCTTGTCGCCTTGAACTTCGAGTGGTTCCTTGCCAGTACGGGGAATACGAACGACCTTCTCCTTGCATAAGATCTCTGCTTGTTGTTGGGATAACCAATCCATACCAATGACGATGTCAAAACTACCCAGAGTTATAGGAATGAGGTCGATAGAGAAAGTCTGACCAGCGAGGATAAGATTACAACCCTGAACTATGTGTGTGGCTTCTAGACTTTTACCGTTAGCTAACTCTACGACATGTTTGGTGTTCAAAAGTGTTGGTGCGCGTTTAAGCATTTGACTAACTTTCTGAGACATATAACTGGTATCCGCACCCGAATCAAATAATACAGTAACATAAAAGTCATCGAGAAGAAACTTACCCATAACCACGTTAGGATCATTCCTTGCATCACCCTGACCGATCACAAATGCACGACCCCTAGCACCATTGTTGTTGTTGTTTCCTCCATTATTGTTCCCATTGCCCTGATTATTGTTGTTGTTATTCTGATTCTGGTTTAACTGGGGACAGTCACGTTTGAAATGACCTTCAGCCCCACACTGGAAACACCCCCGGTTTCCTCGCTGTGGCTGCTGTTGCTGGTTCTGTGGAGCTGGTAGTGGGAGTTGCCGATTCTGATTTGCAGGCCGCACACTCCTGCAGTCTTTTAGCTTCATGCCCTAACTCGAGACATCTCTGACAACGTTCCTTGCGACACCGTCCACTGTGATGTCTGTTGCACCTATTACATAGTGGGTGAATTCCCCGATATCCACCCTGCCCCTGCCCACCAGACGACTGCTGACTCGGACTCTGGTAACCATTGGTCTTGCGCTGCTGCTGTGCTTGTGACTGAACGGTAGCTGAACCCCTGCTGGAATCCCCCTCCCATTTCCGCTTGTTGTCATTGGGAGTAGCAGGAGTAGCTGGAGTGGTAGCGGTAGTAGTAGCGCGGATACGTTTAGGCAGTCTGTTCTGTTCCACTGCCTGGTCTGTGAGACGGTGAGCTAACTTGATGATCTGCTGAATGGTGCCAAGATTCGCTGAGGTTACGTGACTTTGAATTTCCGGCACCAGACCATTGAGATACAATTCGATACGCTTAATGGGAGGGTCCACCATAGTTGGACACAAAATGGCCAGCTCATTCGATCTTTTGGTGTAGGCTTCAATTTCTGACCCCGTCATTTTCAAGTGGTAAAACTCTACCTCCAGCTTATGAATGTCATCACGGCTACAGTATTCCTCTTTGATCATCTCCTTAAAATTGTTCCATGGGGTGGCGTTAGCAGCAACCAACCCCAGCATTTGGACTTGAGCTTTCCACCATGTGAGGGCTAAACCCTCGAGAGTACCGGTAGCATACTTCACCCTGCGTGCCTCAGGGCATTCACACATCTCAAATACTGACTCAAGCTTTTCAAACCAGTGGAGGAGTCCAACTGCTCCTTCCATGCCACTGAATGTGCTAGGACGACAGTCCATGAAAGTCTTGAAGGTGCAAACAGGTGGTTGACCTGTTGTGTATAAGAATCAGGACAAAGTTAAACACAAGAGTTGGTTTAGGAGTGTAGGATCTAAGATCCTAGTGTGAGTTACAACTGCAGGGTATACCTCCTGCTTGAGCGGCTGCAACTGCCGCAGCAACTTGTTCGTTGTTGAGAGCCGTCAACTGGGCTTGTGTCATGTTAATGCGTCCAGCCATGACCTTCATAGCAATTATGACATAAGTGAGAGAGGTTCGCGAGTAGTGCGATGACAGAAGAGAGTAAGCACACAAGTGTTCTCATGCAATAGTGTTACGTTAATCTAAGCATACCCTGAGCAAAGTTCTATGCAATTCTAGTAAGTAGGCAATAAAACATGTACCATATTACCTAGGATGTTGAGTCTTGCACGTGGAGCGAAGCGTCATTGTGGACCGTTGAGCACTGTTCTGGTTATAGTCTGGTTTTAATAAAAACGTTTTCCCCTTATTAAAACCGAGTTCTCTATAACCAATGGCTCTGATACCAATCTGTCACACCCCCAAAATCCACACGCGGAGTACCACCGCTTGGAGGAGTGACTGACCAGGATCAAGCCACCAATCATATTGAACATGTAAGTAAATAGTAATTGTAAATCAACCAAACAATATGAAAAGTGTTCCAAAAACCAAAGTATAGTATCAATGTTTAGCGGAAGCATAAGTATGTAAACCCAATGTAAATCATAAGTTCAAGTGTTTAAATATTTAACAAGGCATCCTCGATCCATGTCCCACAACGACCTGCTCCTTCCCTGTGCAAGCTCCATATGTACCTAAGGTCCTGCAAGGCATGCAGCAGAGAGTCAACAACTAGTTGAGCGAGTTCACAGTTGTTAGTTCAGTAATTGTAATAGTATGGTAAGCCTTGTATTTGTTTGTTAAGTCATGTATCGTATTAGTTCATATCGCGGCCCTCTAGGCATGTGTGCGATGATTAGGGAAAACTTCCCGAGTATTCTAGACTAGGTATATTTGTATCGCGGCCACCCGGCATGTGTGCGAAGTTTAGTGTACAGTTCGCGGCCTTCCCAGGCATGTGTGCGAAGATCAGTCATATTATCGCGGCCAACCCTGACATGTGTGCGAAGATCAGTCATATTATCGCGGCCAACCCCGGCGTGTGTGCGAAGATCAGTTCTATTAGTATCACTAGTCTAGCAGTATCTTATCAATAATCCTTCCTCACTCGAGGACCATATAACTAAGTTCCATAAGCTAGGTAAGTACAAGTAAATAATCCAAACCCATTCCCACCCTGGGAACCCCATGCCTTGGCTGTGTGAACTCACCTTGGTTTGCTCGGTATGCTAAGTATGTGCTCGCAAATAATCAATCACGTCCTAGGGTACGCATGTGTACAGAATCAGTTTGTATTCACAAAGTTCACGTATAAGCACATTCATAGTGGATACTGAATCAATGTTCATCACATAGTACAAAGCACATATACAAACTTGTACAAGTTATGTTTAACCTTTAACGGCAGTTAGTTAGTTCAGTTAACACTTAACAGAAAATAAATAAGTTACTGTGCCGATTACCCATTTGGCGAAACACCCCTGTTTCGCCATATACCCCTTCGACGAAACACTTATGTTTCGTCATGTTTGTTTCATCGTGAATGGTCTCGGCGAAACACATTTGTTTCGCCATGCTTTGCGTTTCGTCAGCATGTTTGTCACGTTGTTTAATCAGTTACATAAAAACCCTAGTCATCGATAACAACCGTCATCAATCATGCAATCATCATACAGCAACATGCCACACAGTAATCATACAAAGATCGTTCATAATCATTCATCATCATCATATCCGACACATACACATAGTCAAAGCAAAACAGCAAGTACCCAATTAATTCCAATAATATGTGCATGTTCTAAATTAGCGGCCCAATCATAAAAGACTAACCGGTTCACTAAGTCAATGCCCCATATTGGTTTAATTAAGATTTCATGTGCTAGTGTTTGTGAGGTCCAATAGTGATCAAGCTAGTTGTGATCTTGTCAGTCAATAACATGTGCACTATATTACATTTAAAACTTCAATCATTATCATATCAAAAATCCCTAACCTCCATACCAATCGATTTATCATATATGGATAGAATCACAGCAACCAAAGAACAACATATCATTACACATAAACATGAATGATCGATTGATCGGAAAACTTATAGCACTAACCGAGATGATGATTTGATCGCACAAAGGTTTCCGGTGGGTTCTAGTTTGCCGTCACACAGCAGAGAGTCCTCTAGGGTTTCTTGTTTTGCTAAAAGTGTCTAATTTCTAACTGCTCGATCATAAAAATACACGTTTTAAGGTTGTTGGGCCTACTGGGCCTTGGCGAAACGGACGAGCCGACGAAACAAAACCTGTTTCTTCGTGCACTGTTATGGCGAAACAGATCCTCTTGTTTCGTCGTGCATGTTTGTGTTTCGTCCAATATGGTTAAGTGTTCAAGTATGCCCTAACAAGTTATCATGACCCACATTTTAACATACAACAATCATCAAATATTCAAAGTACTCATCAAAATGACCAATCCAAGATTTTACAATTACAATACATAAAGATCAAATAGTCGAACAGTCAACGTGCGTTAAATGCGAGAACGGAAATCTCAGAAAGTCGAGTTGTCACAGTAACTTGGACCGGCGGTTCTTATCATTATACGACAAATTCTCCGGTAATCCCTCTCTGATTTCTTTCTTTTTGGTTTTATTTCTTCTTAATCTGATGTCCAAAGATGATGATGATGATGTTATCCGGTTGTTTTTACGTTTGGCTCGGACTTTAACTTCAGGTTTGAAGACGGTTCAGCTTCGAGTCTCTCGGTTTCGGGTTTCTGATTCAGTTTCGGTTTCGGTTTCGGTTGACTCGGTCAACCGAGTCAACTCAGACGGTTCGGGTCAGGCAGTTTGGGTCAGACGGTTCGAAGCAGCTTATGAAGCGGATCGGGTCGACTCAGTCAAACTGAGTCAACCCAATCAACTCCGTGAGTCAACTCGGTCAACCCGGTTGACTCAGTCAACACAGTCAACAAACCGACGCAAGGATTGGTAAAGGTTTTACGGCGCGAATTATTTCGTTGTTTTTATAACTTATGTCACGTGAAAACGAGCTCGAACCGAACAGAACGATGAATTATTCATAATATTAACTTGGTTTTAGTTATTACTTCGTTTATATAAATTGGCTATGCATAAAGATTATTGAATCATTGATTGAATCTTGTTAAAATAACGACACTTTAGTTGTCGGGCCGCCCAAAAACAGAGGAAACTCTGCCCGTTTTTCGAGAGAATCCGTAAAAGAAAACGAGTTTTATTATAAAATAAAACGTGCTTTTGATATAAAGCGACTTTTGAAAAACAAGATACGAATGTAAAGCTTCTTTCGACCACAACTTACAACTTACGAGAACAACGATACGGAAATTATTTCGACAACAAAAATAAATATAGTTATTATTATATTTATTTCAAACGAACTCGAATCCTTTTATAAATAAATATAGTTATATATTTATTTTCCAATACAAGTCGACGATGCTTTTACAAGATAAATATAACTGTTATACTTATTTTATACGCCTAGACGGCACATACGTATATTTTTTTGGCAAATATACACAAGACGCAATATATATAATACGAGTTTATTATATATTACTTTCATACGAATATTCCTTTATATCAACATACGACTTCTTAAAATGAGCTAACAAGTATAACTTCTTCGTTTCTTTTAAGTTGACAATTTACCGTCATATCATTCGGTCAACGATTCGGTAGAGCTCGATTACACGTAGTTAGTTACTGCATTATTTAGAAACTTATTAGATATTCCGTGTTAGGAATATTGTAGAATGCACGATAGCGAGTCACGTCTTGGAAACGACATCGCGAAGTCGTAATTAGCTAGCTTTGCACAGGAATATTCAGGTGAGTTCATAACCCCACCTTTTATGGTTTTACATTTTTATAAATGTTTTCGGGGTGGAAAGACATGCACTTTTTGCAAAGCATACAAGAATTAAATATTTATAAACCATTTTACAAGCAAGATTTATCTGACACAAATGGTTTACGAAAAGCTTATGTTTTATACCGGTTTTTCAAACAAGCGTTTACACACGAATTCTAGTTTTCTAAACTACGAGAAAATACAAATACAAGAGTATACAAACACATGAGAATTGATACTTGACATAAAGAATACAAGAACTGAAAAATTGATACTTGATATGATGAATACATAAACAAGAAGCACTCTTGGTGATAACTAGTACCAAGTATGATGCGTTTGAGGAATGATACGAGAAATAGTGTCACGAATAGGGTACCATAAGCACCATTAATCGTGTACATACTTAGACCGCAGAACAAAAGGTTAGATCTAACGGGTGTCAGGGCAGCCCCACTCTTGGTGACAACTAGAACCAAGTAGTGTTTTTGTGTCTCAGTCGTGAATCGACTATAGAAAAATGCCTATGGTTTGGTGACTTCCTATGTCGTGTCACATGTTAATGGCCTTGCAACCCATTAACAACAAGATACATACAGAATACTTGATTTATACAAGAGAACATGATACATACAAGAATACGTGATTTATACAAGAAAACATGATACATACAAGAATACGTGATTTATACAAGAATACATGATACATACAGAAATACTTGAATTATACAAGATACATACCATGTTTTCATACAAAGTTTCTGTATAACTTGACAAGAAAATGATTTTAAATTCGTTTTCTCGACAATACTTCAAAAAAACCGGTTATTCAAAAAAGATTTATTTCAAATCTTTTACAAACATACTATGAACTCGCTCAACTTTATGTTGATTTTTCGCATGTTTCTTTCTCAGGTTACTTTACAGAAACAATGGAACGGTTGGAATAGGAGAACCATGAAGAATCGAGTACTTAGTGGGCGTTAAATTTCTAAAAGACTTAGCTCTTTTGCTTCCGCTGTGCAATGAAGATACCAGTCCAGTCACGCCAAGCTCTGATAATTTCGGGGTGTGACAGTCTTAAATTTAAACAAGCAATTCAAACATAGTTTATCATCGTTATTAAATCACTAAGGCCTCGTCCAGTCCTAAGTGAGCATGCATCCTATTCGCAATCAACATTAAGCAACTTCACCTGAAACATATGTAAAAACAAAGTCAGCAAATAAATGCTGGCGAGTACATAGTTTTTGTGTGAGTATCAGATTCATGGCTCGTTTGTATGTTGAAACAACTTGTACAACTTCGTTAATTGATATTAGAAAACCTTATTTTGTAAAATGTTTGTATTGTAAATGAATAACCAAGTCAAAATAGATTGGTCATAATTTATAACCCTTGCCATGAATCTTAACCCAAAACATTTATTTATGTAAACCACATCATAAATCGTTCTTATAATAAAACTCGTATGGTTTATATAGTTTCGTAAACATCGTTGTGTAATATTGTTTAACTCGTTCTCGTTATAGAACATCGTTCATTCGTTTAAATCGTTCCAACTCGTTCAATTCATTCACTTATTTAAATCGTTCTCGTTTTAATTGTGAAAACTACTTTTGGTCGTCTTGCTAATAACATTCAAACCTTTGTGACTCGTTCATCGTTCAACTCGTTCTTGCATTAACAAACCTCCAAAGGGTAAGTTAACAATCATCAGATTCAGTCGTTACCCACCTAACCCACACATAACCATGAGTCCGGTCTGATAACGGGATTTGTCGGATCCTATGGTACCATAACCTAATACTGGTCGGCTTGATCAATGCTAATGAATGTCATTCGTTATGTAACTACCACCAACAAGTTCGTTCACATTATCGAAATCGTTATTAGTTTAGTATAAACCATCTCAATCGTTTTGAAACCATTGTTAAATATCGAAATCGTTTTGATACATATGAATCACCCCAAAATAATCGAAAATAGTAAAAAGAGGGGATCTATATACTCACTTTATTTTGCAGGCGATTCCGAATACGCAAGTCAAGATTAAAGTGTCTGATAATAAGGAAACTCAAGTTGTCCTAATAAATCGTACAAGAATAATGTATCAATATTGAGGTCGTATAGTGTTGACGGGATTTAGTATTTATTGTATTTGATAGTGTTTAGATTAACAGAAGGATCTTGTGAATTATATGTTTAGAGGGCTCGGAAAAATAATCATGATATAGAGGAATTATTTATGAAAAATATTTATTTATCATAAATAATTAAATTGCAAAAAAAAAATGTACAATCGATTTAATATAAACATTTGTAATAATAAATCAAATATATTTAACTAGTATCATAATTAAATATAATGATTATTGGCAAAATATTGTACAAGTGATATAATTAATTTATATCATAATAATTAAAAATAACATTTTTAATTATTGTACTTGAATATTACTGATTTAATTATATAAATATTGAAATTATATAAAATATCAGTAGCAACATTATTTTTGTAAAGATCAACAATTAAAATAATTAATCTGAAAATTTCAGAATTTAATTCCTAAAAATCGATTTATTATTAATTATTTAATAATAAACTGTTTTAATATTGTAAAAATTAGTTTTATAAATAAATTGACTAATTTCACATTTTTAATAAAAGCAACAGTGGTTAATAATCTTATAAAAATTATTAGAATGTTGAAAATATTAAAAATGAAACGATTAAAAAGAAATGCAGACCCCTGGGTTCGAACCCGGGTCTGTACTGAAGGCAAGCATACACACAACCACTAGGCTAGCCTGGTGGTTTGTGTTTATGTTTAGTTTAATTAAATTAAATACATAAATGAATTTAGTCATCTTCCCCAAATAGAGTCAACAGAAAAGTCAACCCTCGCAATTCATGATCAAAACTGGTTTATAATTTAATTAACTTTGGGGAAACATTGTATAAGCATAAATGAACTAATTGAAACAATAAAAACGAACCGGTATCGGCTGGAACAGTGAACCGACTAAATTCCGGCGAAAAAGTGAGTATTCCGGCGAGTTGCAGGTTTTAATCCGACGATTTCGGGTGTTTAAGTGTTTGTAAATGGTGTGGAATGTTGCTAGAAATGTAGGGAACTTAAATACACGAAGTTTGGATCTCAGATTCGACACAAATTAGTGGATTTGATCTACTTTTATTTTTTTTTAAATTCTTTTTCTTTTGAGTGTTTTGGCACCATAATGTGTCGTTTGAATGATTGGAATTAGTTGGGATAGGTTGGGAATCATGTGGGTAACTTTACAGGTCAAAAAAATGGATTATAATCGATTTTTGGTGATTTTAGATCCGCGACCTGCTGTTGCTGTTTATATATTTCAGGTCGAATTTAAAGTGTATATTTATATTATACTATCTAATAAAATTTACAACCAAGCTGGTAGACCAGCTGGTTGTGCGCGTGTGTTTAGTGCGGAGTGGCGCGGGTTCGATTCCTGCTTGGGCCGGTTCGATTGGGATTTTATCCCATTTTTTGTTTTCAGAGTTTAATTAATTAAAATTCTAATTTGTATATATAAGGAATTAAAGTCTATAACTTTCAGCTCCTGTACAGGAGGATAAACTGGTTAAGACACTTCGGTTTCAAACGCAAGGTCACGAGTTCGAATCCCATACACAGCCGATCCAAAGGGGTTTTCCCCTTTTTAAATCGATTTTTGGGATATTTACACTTTGGTCCATGTAGTTTGATAATTGGCAGATCTGGTCCCTAAGGTTTCAAAATTGACACTAATGGTCCCTGTAATAGTTCAGTTAAATATGCTAACTGAGTTAAGTTTAAAGAAGGAATTCTTTGTATGAAAGTTAACCAGGTTAGGATATTTAGTTAAAATGAGTTTCAAAAAGTCGATTTTAGTCCCTAGAGTTTAAGTTTCAGAAAATGACCAAATGAACCTTGGACTTTTATTTCAAAACTATATATTTATCTCTTTATAAAGTAAGTTTCCAAAGAATGTCAAATAGGTCCTTTAGATTGTAGTTTCACAAAATGTCACAATAGGCCCTTATAGTTTATGTAACCTTGTTTAATAGCATAAAACTCAACAAATTTGCAATTGTTTCACGCGTTTGTATTGGTATAAGCATGTATAAGCACAAAGCAAGTATGTTCAAATAAGTTTTATTCCAAATACGGTATTTGTTACAATGAAAGTCAAACAAATACGAGTGTGAAAACCAAGGTGGTCACAGCTAGCATGCCAAGTAAACATACATAGCAAAAGAAAATGTAATGTAAAACTATGTGCTAGCATGCTAAGTAAACATACATAGCAAAACAAAATGAAATCATGTACTATAAGTGTACTAATGAACATAGCAAGCATATGATATAAAAACATGGAAAGCACGAAAGTAACAATTAGGCACATGTGTTTCACCCCAAAACGTTTGAAAAACAGTAAAAGAGGGGTCTATGTACTCACTTGAGATTGCTCAATAGTCTTTAGATAACCACCAAGCAATGTTAGAAAGATCACGGAATCCAATGGCACCTAATATAGGTAACTATGTTAATAAACGGACCTAAATCGGCGGATCGGATAGAATGAGGGTTCGTAAACCAAATGAGTATGGGAACTCCTGTAATATGGTTTAACAAAGCCTACATTCTAAAACGGAACCTATCCTAAGTGCTTACGACCCATTAAGACCCGTTTAGGTAGCTTACGCTACTTTAACGCGGCGTTCGCGTAAAACGCGTTCGGACCGCCTAACTAGTCCCATGATAAGTAAAATATGCCTTAACATGTCTAATAATGTTGCCAAATCAGTTTAGATGTCAAAAGTTATGTTACATATGCTTAAAATAAATTTTGGCGTGAAAAGGGCATTTTGGTAATTTTCTTAAGGCATATAAACTACCTATCATACAACTAACTAAACGATGTGACCATAAGGTATAACCTCGGAAGGTTATTCCCTATGCAACTATGGTCACCTAATGTGTTTTGTCGGATCCTAATGATCGACCAAACGGGTCGGGTTCGAAAGTATAAGCGGTTGTTTAGACCGCTTACCTTACGACCTTACATAAGCACTAAACCTAAAGTGACGAGCTAAACATGTTAAAACATGTTTAACGAAGTTAGAAAACAGGTTTGGTATCAAAACAAACGGTTTTGATACCCGAAAGTAGTTTGGTTGCAAAATACGCAAGAATACGCATTTTGACCGAAACTACGACTCGTCACTATGCCTAGATAACGTGGTAATCAGTAGGTATAGTCATAAGAGACTAAAACCATCGTGATTACGCTCACGTTATGAAGTTCAAACGAACTTCGTGTTGACCATAACTGGTCAATGCAGAAAGTCAAACAAAGTTTGACTTTCATGCTAAAAACGCGTAAAAGAACGAAAGAGGACTTACAACGGGTCCAAGCAATGGAGTCTTGATCCGATTATTCTCAGGTATGAAGTGAAAATCACCTCAACTTAGAGATCAATCAGATCAAGTGTGGATTTGAAGCAAATGGGGGGTGGGGTTTATATAGAGTTTGAAGAGCCGTTAAGATCGTTCGTCGAAAATCGTGCTTCGATCTCAACCGTACACATGTACCCATGGTTTTATAAAACCATGGGCACCTAAAAATGTCCCGTAGAATGATAAAATACCATTTGAAAGAGTGCACAACAGCTGGAACAGCTGGAAACAGGCTGGAAAATGAATCTTTGCGGATCTGCTGCACCTACGCGCCCCGCGTAAGACACAGACAAGGGCTACGCGGCCCGCCTGGTCTGCACAGATCAGCAAACAGTTTACATTTATACAGTTTCAGTCCCTGCAGTGTTTTAGGTTCAATTCCGACACATCTAAGGCTTGTTAAGCCAACTTTAAGGCCCTACAATGATGCCTAAACATAGTGGACATGAAACATGCTCAAAAATATGTCGGATGTCGGTTCGTTTGGTCGTACAGACGCATTGTGTGACATCTGTGTATTTTAATCCCTGTACTGTTCCAAACAACACTGTTTTAATTGTTCAATTCCGAACTCTCAAACCTGTTCTGGAAGTGAAATCATAAACCGTTACGTGAACGTAATCAGTTTAACGCGACGTACACTCCGGAACAATAACATAAGCCAAACATACCCTAAATACCCTTTACATAACTTAGAAATAAGTTTCGAAGGATTCGGTATGGCAAAAACATGTTTGTTCGAACTTTAGAACTAATTGCGACAAAACTGCGAAACGAACGTTGGTGACCGTCCGGATAATATTTAAATCCTCAAAATATTCTGTTATGATTAAAATTTTATTTTTAATCATGTTCGTGTTGAAAAATAAATTAAAACGCTTAAAAACGTTATTTTTCAAGTTTAAGCGTGTACCGCGTGTTACTGCGTAACACAGTGCTTCTACTGCAAAACGCAGACAACGCAGCCAGTCTCGGCAGCTGATATTTATTTCAGTAATATTTTGGCGAGTTTATTTTTATAGAATAATAAAAATAATTTAGAACGCCATAAACCGGGATTTAAACGCTAGATAAAACACCCGGTATCCAGTTAAATACCTGTTTTTATCTAATTTACCATTCAAAATTTACACTTACCCCACCCCCCCCCCCCATATAAATTACGGTCATAAGGACCCACCACCACACTCCAAGATTTGATTTTATTTTATTTGGATTTGCTTGATTGTATGGACACTTGTTGATGCATGCTATTCCTTAGATCTTCCATATCTCCTTATATATCTTCCATATCTTTCAATATCACAACAAATCACAAAAAGATCACTCAACCTTCTCCTCTCTCTCTCCTCCCAAAACCGTAAACACCCCACCACCTCCATCTTCAAATCTTCAACCTTGTTCTTGAAGATCAAACCCCATTCCAAGCAAATTTCAAGTTGGTGTGAAGATCCAAAGGAGTTTCCAAGGTGTTTTCAAGTAATTTCAAGCTCCATATCATCAAAATCTCATCAAAAACTCTCTTGAATCTTGAAGGTATTAAATTTATGTTTAAATCATACACTTGATTGTTGGTTGTTCTTGATGATTGGAAGTTTCTCTTGAATCTTGGAATTTTTCACAAACTTGAAATCTAAAAAGAAATGGGTCTTGATACAAAATAAAAATGGTGGTATATATGTGTGTATGTGTAACCGTATATATATGTATGGGTATGAGATTTGAGTTTGATTTTTGATAAATACTTGTTTAGGATGTTTGCTTGCATGAACAAGATTATGTGCAAATATGTTAGAGATATAAAGGAGTGATTGAATCATGAGTTATAATTTGAAATAATGTTAGTATTTTGACATGTAAATGGCCAAAAATTTATTAGACATATTTGAGAATTTTTAAGTTGTTGCTTGTTCTTGAATGATAGTTAAAATGCAAGTGTTGGATGATTTGTGTATGATATGATAAATGTTCAATTAAATCAGCAAGTAAACATGAACAAATTACATATTTGATGCATTTAATTTCATATGAAGTGATGATGATATAATAGTGTGCTTTAGACACTTGTACATGAGAATACATGTTGATTTAAAGCTCAAGAAATGATAAAAAATGATTGTATGACAAAAATGTTTTAGAACAGGTTATAAACACTAAAAATAACATTATTTGGTATATTATAATGGCATGAAACTTTGTCATAGGTTTGATAGCTTTACATGTTGTACATATAGCTTAGAAAGTGGTAAAATATGTGAAATTTACATGATTTATGTGCTTTATGTGAGACCCGCACTATCATGAGTATAACCATTATTTTATTCATTAAATAACATGGGATATGTTAAAATATCAAGTCGTTTCGATTTGGGATGGTTAGGGTAACGTTTGATGCAAAACTATGCGGTAAAACGGTTAGAAATCGGCTTTTCGGAGGATCTTTATAAAACTGTTTTAGATCAGTAAGTAAACTGATATTTTTGATATAAAAATAAGTATTTTAACTTATATTAAGTTTACTTGGTGTTTGGTTAGTCATACGTGACTTCCGGCGCCCAAAAACGTTACCGAATCGCTAAAATACGTGTTTTTCAACAATACACTAGAATGGGTTGTTCATGGGTAAATTTTATGTGTTACAATGTGTTATGTGTTTTATAATATGTGTATGATGATATGTTAATACTTGACAAAGATTATGTGTATTACGCTATTATTAGTATGTTACATTTGAGTATATATATTACGACGCGCAAATCGTAGATATATTGCTTATAACATGATGAGGGTCACCAATAAAATCGTTCAAGTCGCAAAGTTTTTAAAATATATATATGAACTCATATATATATAAATACACCAATATAATCAAAAATAATAACTTTTCAAGAAAATCTCAAAGTTATGTGAAAATTCTAAGTATCGAAGAAACTTAAGTATTTTTGTTAGTTTTGATTATTAAATCGTTCTTATTTAATTTAGGACGAATAAACAATTTGAGGGATTGTGTTAACATATAAAAACGCACCCAAAGGTGAGTACATAGTTCCCCTATTTTACGTTTTCTAATGTTTTGGGGTGAAGCATATGTGCATAACTTTACTTTCCGTTTTCATGACATTATACATTTTTGTTACATATTACATATAATACATTATTTCAAAGACATTTTATGGTATATTGACTCAGTATACCTAACATTTGGTTTCAAAGACATTTTACTTGGCATATTGACTTAGTATGCCTATTACATGGTTTTACAAAGACATTTTCATGACATGCTTACATTGAAAAAGACATTTGGTATGTTTGACGAAGTAGTACATTCATTAACATTGATCACGCCGCTCGGTAGTATGTAATAGCGCTATAGGACTTGACAAATCCCGTTCCCGCTTTCTAGGTATTTCATTAGGGGAATGACAGAATCCGAATACATTTTTTTTATAAACCTTGGTTCTGATAAGGGTTTATCCGACAGTCTCAAGGCTTGAGTGTATGCGATAGACAAACCACATAAATGTTCATATCAATAAAAGCAATGGTTTTCAAAACATAACTTTTGTTTTAAACTTTGGTTTACTCAAAGACTTTGTTTTGTACATGACATTTGATTACATAAGACATTTGTTTATACACGACATTATGCATTTGGCTTGAGTAAATACTATTTATTCGCCATACAAGACATGGTTTATACTGGACATTTGACATTGGATATTGGTTATACATGACATTGACATATTTTATACATATTATTTTCATTTGGTTATTTATTTAGCCATACATCATTCTTTTATATCATTTGATTTTCATATGATTTTATAAAAGAAAATATTTTATAAGGTTCATGACTACTTTTCGTTAAATATTTCTTTTAACATTCAAAGTCATGAATCTTCAACACTAAACCTATGTTACTCACAGGCATTTTTATGCTGACGTATTTACTTTCACATATGTTTCAGGAGCGATTGTTTGATGTGAGCAAGCTTCACTTACGGCGACTTGGGCCTTAGCAATCAAAAATCAAGAAAGTTATCGTCTTTTATGTTATGTGTTTTGTTTGAACTAAGACAATGTAATAATTTAAGCTTGTAAAACTTAACTTTAATTATCATGAGTTTTGAAACAATAATTCTGCCACAGTACTCCCCGACGTTTCCGTCGCGGTTTCGTTGTTTTACGCGGTCGGGGTGTGACAGAAGAGTTGGTATCAGAGCTCATGGTTATAGGGAATTAGGTTATTAGTAAAATTTTGACCTAGACTATAACCTTTCTAGGACCCTAACACAAGTTACCTTGTGTTTAGATCTTAAAACAATACTATTACCTATCCTTAGGTGATTACCAAAACAAGTACACAAATATCAATTTCATTTGGAAATCGATCATCTATCCTTAGATGATTTATTTTTAGGCTTTACGCCTTTAAAAGTTTTCAAATCTCATCAAAGTTTGGGTCTTAATAATGTGAACACGTGCAATCCGGAAGGGTGGGTGCCTGTACCCTGAGTTTTCTGTCTAAGGCTAGAGTGTTCGTACAAATCCACATAATCGGACCAGTCACTCTTACCTGGGAACTCTTGGGGTGAGTGTCCACTTATAGGCTAAAGCATGTCTTCATTATGCATTATGTAGACCTATTTACTTTGATTAGTCACTGTGTTGTTTGTTTGTTTAAGTAACGAACAAATGACCACCTTCCTTTGTTTTGTCGATATTTTCAATACTCCTTTTGATTGTCCTATGTCAATCTCACACATTTCCTTGTGTTCTTTTTAGATGCCTCCTCGACGTGATCAAACCCAAGACACCGCAATGGCAGCCTTGATCGCTCAGCAAATCGCTACTGTACTCCCGAACCTAGTAACTCAGTTAAACCAAGCAAACAACAACAACAACGCACCTGTTCCGTGCAACTTTAAGACATTCAATTCGGCTAAACCGCTTCAATTTTCTGGGTCAGAAGGAGCAACTGGGCTCCTACAGTGGTTCGAGAGTCTCGAGAGTACGTTTCGTCATGTACTCTCGAGAGTACGTTTCGTCATGTACTCTCGATGCCCGAATGAGAGAAAGGTTGAGTTCGCGTCAAGTGTATTTCAGAAAAGGGCGCTTACTTGGTGGAATGGTGTGATGAGGGACAGAGATGCCGACGTGGCAATGGCTCAAACTTGGGAAGAGCTTCGCTCTCTTATGATGAATGAGTTTTGTCCTCGTCATGAACAGAGGGCACTGGAAAACGAATTCCACGATCTCAAGCAAGATAGTGGAGAGCACCGTGCCTACACAGACCGATATGAAGAACTGAGCCTGCTGTGTCCCACCATGGTCACGCCTTTGGACAAGGCAATTGAGAAGTACATAGATGGTCTTCCTGATCCAGTTCAGGATATTGTCACCGGCAGCAACCCTACCACGGTGAGACAAGCCATTGAGCTAGCTGTAACCTTGACTGAGTCTCAAGTCAAGAAGGCTAAACTCCACCACAAGGGTGACAAGAAACCATCTGACAAGACAGAGAAGATGAAGGGAAAGAAAACTGAAACCTCGAAGAAATCTAGGAAGCGTCATGCTTCCAAGAACTTTGCGGTTACTGCCCAACCAGAACACTCAGAACCGGCCAGCACAACCACCTACCAATAAACAGTATGTTGGTACTGCACCTCTTTGTAACAAGTGCAATTGTCATCATCAATCACATCTTCAGTGTCGTCTTTGTAACAACTGTGGAAAATATGGCCATTTGGCTAACACATGTCGCTCTCCTCCTGCTCCGAATCAAGCGGCACAAAACCCTGCCCAACAGCCAGCTAATCCAGCAAGACCTCCTTTTCCGCCTGGGTCTTGCTTCAATTGTGGAGATCTGACTCACTACAGAAACAAGTTGCCGAAGTTGGCTAATGCGAACCTGGCTCGTGGACGAGTATACAACATCAATGCCAATGAAGCGCGCGCCAACAATGAGGTGGTGAACGGTATGTTCTATGTTAACAACCAACTTGCTTCTATTCTTTTTTATTCGGGTGCCGACAAGAGTTTTGTATCCCTAGCTTTTGAACGTTTGCTTGCAAAGCCTAGAACAAAACTAGGAAAACCCTTGACATTAGAGTTAGCCAGTGGTGAATCCCTTGTACTTGATTTCGTCATTCAAAATTGTCAGTTGAACCTCAACGATCATCTTTTTCCCATTGATCTCACGCCAATGCAACTTGGGAGTTTCGACGTTATAGTAGGGATGGATTGGTTGACCAAATACCATGCAGAAGTGGTTTGTTTTGACAAGATTGTTCGTGTACCTCTTTCGTCTGGTGAAGTCTTAGAAGTTCGTGGAGAAAAACCCGCTAATGACAAGCACCCAAGCTCATAGATACCTACGAAAGAATTATGTGGCTTTCTTGGCATGTGTCGTAGAGGAGAAAGACAAGGGTAAAACTGTACAAGACATCCCCGTCGTTCGGGATTATCCTGAGGTTTTTCATGAAGACTTACCTGGTTTACCCCCCGCACGTCAAATCGAGTTCCGTATTGACCTTGTACCTGGTGCTAACCCGATTGCTAAATCTCCATACCGTCTTGCACCGTCTGAGATGCAAGAGTTGTCGAAGCAGCTGCAGGAGTTATCAGACAAAGGATTTATTCGTCCGAGCTTTCCCCTTGGGGCGCACCTGTCCTATTTGTAAAGAAGAAGGATGGATCATTCCGAATGTGTATCGATTACCGTGAGCTTAACAAACTCACCATCAAAAATCGATATCCCCTACCTCGCATTGATGATCTCTTTGATCAGCTTCAGGGTGCTACCTGCTTTTCGAAGATTGATTTATGTTCTGGGTATCATCAGCTTCGTGTACTCGAAGAAGATATTCCCAAGACTGCTTTCCGCACACGATACGGCCACTATGAGTTTACTGTTATGCCTTTCGGTTTAACGAATGCTCCTGCCGTCTTCATGGACTTAATGAATAGGGTTTGTAAGCCTTATTTAGATAAGTTCATCATCGTCTTCATTGATGACATCTTGATTTATTCCAAGACATGAGCTGACCACGAACAACATCTCCGTCTAACAATGGAACTCCTAAAGAAGGAACAACTTTTCGCTAAATTCTCCAAGTGTGAATTTTGGCTTAGGGAAGTTCAATTTTTGGGACATATTGTTAACGAACAAGGTATACATGTAGATCCCACCAAAATCAGTGCGATTAAGGATTGGGATGCACCAACTATGTCACACCCCGACCACGTATAGCATACAAGACGTGGCGGAAAACGTCGGGGAGTGTTCTAACAGAATCATTGTTTCATAACACATGGAAATTGAAATATTGTTTTATTGATTAAAGTAGTTACAATGTCTTGACAATCAAAGAAACATAACATAAATAACTAGTCTTGCATCTTTTATTGTCGCTAAGGCCCAAGTCCGCCTAAGTGTATCTTGATAAATCCTATGCATCATATCCTGAAACACATGTGAAAATAGGTACGTCAGCATAAAAATGCCTGTGAGATACATAGGTTTATGAAAATAGGATTCATGACTTATTGTTTAAGAAAATGTTTAGTCATGAACCCTGTAATTTGCTTTGTCTTGTAAATCATTTGAAAAACGATAAGATCAGATGATATGTATAAATAAATGTAAGGTTAAATGAATAACCATGTAAGATGAGTTTGTATAAGATAAGTTGTTTGTAAAACAACGTATTGTGAAAAGTATGTTATTTGTATAAAATGTTATATGTCAAAATTGAAATGATTCAAATAACGCTACGATATGTAATACCATACAAACACTTATATATAGGAAGTACCAGCGGCGTATCCACCATGCTTATATCATATTACACACGCCTCGTTACTTAAACCACTTATTCAAACCAAACCAACAATGTAAGATGTCTATGTTTAAACCAATTGTCAAATGTATTGAATAATATACCAAAATGTTTATGTCAAGATGTAAATCATGCAACGTATAACCAAATGTTGAAAATGTTTATGTGTCAAATGTAAATCATGTAATGTCTAACCAATGTCGAAAATGTTTATGTGTCAAATGTAAATCATGTAATGAGTAACCAAAATGATATGTATGGCTAGTGAAATGCATCAACTAAACCATAGGTGAAATGCACAAAACAAACTATTGAAGTAAAACTTGGTTTAAATCAAAGTTATGTTTTGTGTAGTAAATGCATGCTATACTGATATAGACATTTATGCGGTATTGTGAAAATTCATACATCCAAGCCTTGAGACAGTCGGATAACCATGTAAAAATGGGTTATCAAAAGAATATGTATTCGGATTCGGTCATTCCTTACGTCCAAACAAACCCGAGATTTCAGGAATGGGATTTGTCAAGTCCTATGGTACCACTACCTACTACCGAGCGGCATGATCGGTGTTAATGAATGTATAGTATAGTTTAAACAAACCAAATGTCATACCAAAATGTAAGCATATGATGAATAAGAAATGTACTAAGTATGCTAAGTTAACATACAAAGCAGAAAAGTCATGTAAATCAATGTGCTAGCATGCTATCAGTTAACATACATAGCAGAAATGTAATGTAGAACCATGTACTAAGTATGCACACAATGGACATACATAGCATAAAATGTAATGAAATCATGTACTATAATGTACTAATGAACATAGGATGTATATGATGTGAAAACAGGAAAGCATGAAAGTAACAAGTAGGCACATGTGTTCCACCCCAAAATGTTTGGAAAACAGTAAAAGAGGGGTCTATGTACTCACTTGAGATTGCTTAGTAGTCCTTCAGTAACAACCAAACAATGCTAGAGATCGCGGATATCAAACGGCACCTAATATAGGTAACTATATTAATAAACCGGACCTAAATCGGAAGATTTAGATAGAATGAGGGTTCGTAAACCAAACGAGTATAGAGACTCGTGTCATATGGTTTAACAAAGCCTACATACTAAATGAAACCTAACATAACAGCTTACGACCCATTACGACCCGTTTAGGTAGCTTATGCTACTTTAACGCGTCGTTCGCGTGAAATGCGTTCGGACCGCCTAACTAGTCCTATGACAAGTGTTATATGCCTAAACATGTTACATAATCAGTTATGTGACAAAAGTTTAGGTTACCTATGCTTAATTACCAATTATACATGAAAAGGGTATTCTGGTAATTTACCTAAGGCATATAAACTACCTATCATACAACTACTTAAACGATGTGACCATAAGGTATAACCTTGGAAGGTTATTCCCTATATACTATGGTCACCTAATGTGTTTGGTCGGATCCTAATGATCGACCAAACTGGGTCGGGTTCGAAGGTATAAGCGATTTCTTAGATCGCTTACCCTACGACCCTAGACAACGTGGTAATCAGTAGGCATAGTCCCAAGGGACTATAACCAACGTGATTACACTCACGTTGCGAAGTTCAAACGAACTTCGCATTGACCATAAACTGGTCAACGCAGAAAGTCAAACAAAGTTTGACTTTCAGACTCGAAAAGACTCGAAAAGCAATAAAAGAACGAAAGAATACTTATGAAGGGTCCCCGAATGCTAATCTAGATCGAAATAACTCAGGTATGAAACAAAGGTTCCAACTTAGAGTCTTTAAGATCAGATTCTAGTGGTTTTGAAGCAATGGGGGGTGGGGTATTTATAGTTTTCGGGTAACCGTTAAGATCGTTTCATGGAAACCGTGCTCAAATCTCATGCGTACACTTGTCGGAAACTCATGGTGACTAAAAATGACTTCTTATCAGCTGAATAGGCAAGTGAGAATGTGTGGGTGAGGATTAAACAGCTGGAATCTGCTGACTGTTCGATCTGATCTGATCAGGGAGCCTGACGCGGCCCGCTTGAACATATGCAGAACCTTAGGCGGGCCGCCTGGGAGTTGCAGTTCAGAAATAAGTTTCAGAAATGACTGTTTTGGTCCCTGCACGTGTTAAAGGCCATTCCCGACACTTCTAAGGCCCGTAAAGCCAACTTTAAGGCCCTAAAATGATGCCTAAACATTGTGGACATGAAACATGCTCAAAAATATGTCGGATGTCAGTTCGTTTGGTCGTACGAACGCGATGTTCGCTTAATTACGACGGAATGTGCATAAGCGCGAAAAACGATCAAAATGACGCGACGAATGGATTTTTTCTTATGCCAAACACTAAAATAAAATATTATAGTGCTTACATAAATTTTTGGATGTCCGGATGTATTCAGAACGTAAGTTATGCGCGAAAATGCAAACTTGTGCACTTTTTGACACTTTTAGTCCCTGAATGAGCCAAACGTTTATTTTAGCACACCGAACCCCTCAAAGCCTATTTCTAAGCTATATAAAGGATACTTAAGGTGTGTTTAACTTATGGTCATGTTCCGGAATGTCTGTTACAGTTCAAATTGGCATACTTTCGTAGTTTGTCAAGTTTAGTCCCTGTAAGCGAATTAACTTGTTTTTTGCCATACCAAAGCCTTCAAAACTTATTTCTAAGTTATGTAAAGGTTATTTTAAGGTATGTTAAGCCTATTTCACTATTCCGGAGTGTTTGGTGCATTAAACTGGTTATATTTACGCATCGGTGCGCGTATAACCTTCCAAAAAGCGATTTAGAGTTTGGAATTGAATAAAAATTGATATGTGCAAATGATACACATATTTTTACAAATCCCAAGTATGAAATATAATATTTCATTGGTTCTGTATTTGTTTGATGGCCGTGGAGGCACAGGTGTTACAAACTACTCCTACCGAGGTTCGTTCATTTCTGGGTCTCGCGGGTTATTACCGCCGCTTTATTTCAAACTTCTCCAAGATTGCGGTTCCTCTCACAGCCTTAACTCAAAAGAATAAACCTTTTGAGTGGGGACCCAAACAAGAAGAAGCTTTTCAGACCTTGAAACAAAAACTCTGCGATGCTCCTGTGTTGTCTTCTGAGGAAAACGACGACTTTGTCGTATATTGTGACGCATCGAATCTAGGCCATGTGTCACACCCTCAAATTACCACTTAGGGCACTCTGTTAGGCGTGTGACCACTAGTAATGAGCCACCAATTACATTGAATCCATAAGTTTAAAATAAAGTTTCATCATTTAATAGTAATAAAATCCAAACATAAGTAATTCGAAAACCATCAAGTTCAGCGGAAGCGTTAACGTAACATAATGTAAATACTTTTCAAACAACCATAGTAAATAAACGTTTGATAAATAAACCCATCAATGCAACCATGACCACTCACGCCCTCCAGCTAGCAAGTTCCTGTTCCCAAGTACCTAACGACCTGCGAGCATGTAACAAGTGTATCAGACAAAGCTGGCGAGTTCACAGTTTTAGAAAATGTTTGTTACCAGTTGTATGTAAAACAGTTCACTGACAAATGCAAGTAATATTGTTAATATCTCAATTCCGAACAAGACGGCTCCTGATGTACATGACTGCCCTTTCCCACGTACTCCTATCCAGTACTGGGCCCGACTGGGTCATTAGTTCACATCCGTCCTATCTAGGAGCGGTGTGAGGGTGCCAAACCTAAGTAGCGCTACCAACTAATACCCGTTACCCTCCAGGTAACAATATAAGGGACTTACAAGAATGATAGGTGAGAATATTAACCAATATACCCGTTTTTACCCAAAAGACTTATCCCTCCACGGGATACCCACTGACTGTCCCCAACCACTGGGACGCATGCTCGAATGTAGTGAACTCACCTTTGATTTGCTCGGTAGGATTATCTATGAGTCTACCAGATGATCAAGTATGTCCTAAAGGAATTACCGATCACAGTCAGTTCTACTAGCACATAAACCACAACTTTCATATTCAAGTAGTTCATGTAGTCATTGATCATGTGACAACCCGCACTAAACCAGGTATCCGTACAACTTAATTAATGATTAATTACTACTTGATTACTGTGCTTGGTTGAACTAGCTGATGAACTGCTACTTGAATACTGATACATGAACTTACTTGCATCATACTTGTTTGCTGTCACTACATTATTTACATACTGAACCTTAGTGACAAACATGATGCACAAAAAGCACAGTAGCACAATACACGGATAACCTATTGAACATGCTGATAAAGCCAGCATCAGGCAAACACTGCCTCCAAGGCCTATAAGAGCCTGAGATATCTGACTACACTGGTAGTGAGTGTAGGGTTATAAAGATTGTGAAGCTGCGTCTCTAGGAATAAGATACACTGATTGGATGTGCCTAAAACGTACTTTAAGTACAAAACACAGCACTTTAATAAATAATCCAGCTTCTAGCTGACTAGTAAAGTGCCAAAATATGGGGAAAATACTACTAGACACTTTCTAAAGTGTTGGAAACAAGATGTGTCACTAAAAATAATATAACGACACTTTAAAGCTTTATTAAGCACTTTAACGGATTACTATCCAACCGAACAACCGGACTATACCCGGAACATGAAAATATTGTTATTTTCACTATTTATATTTTTCTGAGCCAGTTAGGGTCCCTGATTACCCTAACACCCGTCATAACACATAACATACTACTAACTAAGTTAAACACTTAACTTAACTTAGTTAACCTAACTAATACTTGGAGATTTGTTACAAACTAACCAAACCCCCCCCCCCCCTCTAACCAAAACCGTCCCCAAGGGGGACATACCATGTACTTGGATGATTAAATTAATCATCTTGCTTAATATCTTTGTGACATTGTATCCATTGGGTAATCACACTAAGTTTTGTCTATAAGTATCATCCTAAACACATAAGATCTTACCACTTAACAACTTCACAAAAATCATTCTCTCCCTCCCTTACTCACTCTCGGCCGAACCCCACTCTCACACCCATCCATCTTTCGAGTTTGGTTCTTGCATTTCCATCATCATATAAGTGATAAAGGTCACGTATTAGGAGCCTCGGAGCAAGCGGAACACGAAGGACCTCTTTCGTTAGCTTTTATCCACGCGTTTTTCATCAAGAATCTTCCCTAGCCTTGAGCTAGAGGTATAACATTTAAAACTCGTTTTTACACTTATCTAAAGTGGTTAAAAAGATTTTTGTCGGTTAAATATCGTTAACATACAACTTGGTGCTTAAAAGTCTAGTAAAAACTCTAAAAATGGTGGTTAATAACATATGTGTTGTGTAAAAGTTGTAGTACTTGAAAGTTGTGAATATCTAGACCCGATCTATGATTGTGGTAGCTCGGATCACCATTTAACCCGGTTTGGTAAGATCGTTGATCTTAACATAAGCTTGTTTTGGTTAATACAAGGGTTAAAAGGTGAAACTCTACCACACAAGAGTCATGAACTTGTGTAAAAGTGTTTACTTGTGTAAAAGTGATTTAACTTGTACATTGGTGTTTAAAACTAGCGGATCTACGTATCTGCAAGTGGTATTTTCAAAGAATCACACATTTAAGAAACCATGTATTTTAAGGAAAGGATCTTACACTAACAAATATGATATTTTTATAAACCACAAGTGTATAAACACTTGTGAAACAAAAAGATCCGACAAAGGACTAGCTTTGTCACTTGTTACTAGAAGTTGTAAAGACGGATTTCTCTAAACACGAGGTTTTTACAAGATTAAAGTTACTTTATATAAAGATCTACAAAATATAATGGGATTCACATTATAGATGCGGAAAAACTACAAGTTCATGCGATTATATAATTTACATGCTTGTCGACTAGTTTGATGTGTCGGAAATTGTTTGATTGAATAAAGAAGTTGTCGAATTGATTTGTTAAAAGAAAATGATACGCTTGAAAGCGTGGCCACCTCCAGTTACAGAGGAAACTCTGGCGAAATTTTTCTAAAAACCTAACACTTAGAATTAATTACACAACAAGTGTTAGAACTATTTTTGACATGTTTTCGAAATATAAATTTCGCCATGACCTTGTTTACTAAATATTCGGAGGTGGGATTGTCACTAAATATAACGTGATAAGTATATTTTGTCACAACACTGTTTATGATTATTTTGTGAAAATACATAAATATTATTTTAGAGTGAAAATAATATTTACAAGCGTTAATGATTCCAAAACTTTGCGAACGCTTTCACTATGATTATATAAGTTACACCGGTAATTACATTACCACACGATTGTTAAAACGTAACTTACGCACATGTATTGTATCCCCCATCCTTGGGAAGGAATATAACTACCAAGTATTTACAAAAAGTAAACACGAAATAGTTGTCTAACTATTTCCCAAAAACATAAACTATAAAGCTAAGGCACGGCCGTCCGTCTAATAGAATTAGCACTTGTAGGTCGTCGCGCAACTTTCTGATTCAGGGATACTTGGTAGAGACGCTTCACTGTGAGTTCATGTCCCCCTTTTCTCTAACTGTTTTCAGTTTTCTTAACTGCGGGGGTGAAATACATGTTACTTTGTTTACAAGTACTTTATATACGGTATGGTTAACGTAAGGAGGTTTTAGATCATGTGAATGAGTAGGCAGAACACCGAGGGACTTAAGCGGTAGATCTATCTGGGTGTAGCGAGCCCAACTCTAGGCCCAACAGAACGGACCTCTGTGAGGACCAACAGAACGGACCTTGAGTGACTTGGTTGCCCGACGCAAAAATCGGCTAGGGTTGAGTCTTCCTATTGCATTTCACAACATGCTAATGGCCTTGCAAACCATTGGTGATCACTAGTCCTCTTACACTGCTACATACCACGACTACTTTTACACTCACAAGTGTTTTACTTACTCACTTGCACATGAACTCGCTCAACATTATTGTTGATTTTTCAACTTACATGTATTTCAGGGAATTAACGAGATCTGGCACGGTATGGCATGTTTTCCGCTGCACTAGTTTCTGAGGTCATCCGGGGTTTAGGGGATGTGTCTCTTTCCTGGACAAGACACAATCCTTAAACCATGTTTGTGTTATGTTTTAAGTATGTAATGTCTGTTGAACAAGTTAATGGTTTTTAGGGTATGTTTTCCGTTAAACAATGGTATTGTGTTTGGTTTTCGAAACTTAATGGATGATCTTGCATGTTTTTAACTCATATAGCTTTGGTATGATTAAGCTATGGTATTAAGAAGTCACACCAAAAATTAACCACGCTTCCGCAAAGCCAGGGTGTGACAGCTTGGTATCAGAGCTCTGATCATAGCGAACTAGGATTCTTTCTCGAGTCTAGACTATGATCACTAGGGCTCTCACGAAAACATTTTTCTGCATACCACTTAAGTCCAGATCCAAAACTTTTTATAAACGAATGTTGAGCACATTTTATTATTTATAGGCTCAGCTTGGAGGGCTGAGGAGTCGGTCTGGAGGACCAAGGTGATCGAAGTAGTTAAGCACGTTGGTTTGTTATAAGGCTCGGTCTGGAGGATCGAGGTTTGGTCTAGGTGACCAAGGTAGTGGTCTAGCAAGGCTAGGAAGAGTAGGTTCAGTCATAACGACTGAATGCTCGGTCAAGGAGACCGAGGATCGATCTAAGTGATCAAGGTGGAGGATAGAGCAGTCTTATAGACTGGATGAAATTGGCTAGTAAGACTAGGAGAATTACGTGATACCTTACTTGGTGACTTATGTGATTACTTGATTTATGATTGACTATTTGTGCATGTTTGTATATGTTACAGACACATGGATTCTGCAGACACTGGTGGTTCAGGCACCACAGGCCCTAGGCCTATCGTTTCAGACGACATTGAGTCATCGGAGCACGAGGTTTATACGTCCGACTTCACCAGCACAGACGAGGACGATTTTCAGCCCTTTGCACTACCTGACGGTGCTGGCGATTTCGCAGATGGTCCTTTCGCCGGGGATCTACCACTTGTATTGATCCCTGCCCCTATACCGCTTGCTGCGTACCCAGCTTATGATTTACCCATCGACGATGAGGAGGATGATGTTGATTTGTTTGATGAGGAGCCTTTCGAGGAGGATGCTCAGGGCGAGGCCCTTCCTGCTGCCGATCCCTTGTTGATCGCAGATGCTCCTGCCGCGGAGTCACCTGCTCACTCCCCAGTCCCAGACTCTTTTGAGTCTGTGGCCTCTGTACCCTCACACGACCAGAGTGCGCAGCACTTCTCTCATGGATCAGATCCTGATCAGGCATCTTCTGTTGCCCCTATCCCCAGTTTCGCTTTTGACCATGATGATGAGGGGGATTCCGATCCTATGTTTCCCCCAGGATTCGACCCAGATCGTGACTTAGAGTTTGTTCCCATGGATCAGTTTATGGAGGATCCAGTAGACCCCTTTGACCCAGTGGATCCTGTTGACCCAGATTTTGATTTTGACATGGCTTTTGATGACTTCGAGCCTGCCGTTGCTCCTGAGCAGGCAGCCGCTCTAGACCCTATACCTGAGCATGACCCATTGCATGCTGATATCCCTTTCGAGCCGGTTATTGATGATCTCCCTGTAGATGTTCCCTTGATTGAGGGCGATCATGTTGCTGTTGATCCTGTCGTTCCTTTACCCGTTGGTGATATACCTGCTGACCATCCTATAGAGCACCTTGCACCCGTTCACCCTGTTGTTGCTCCCTTACTTGATCCTGTTCCACTAGAGCCCGGACATGCTCTGTTCGCGGCACGCATGGACCCACCAGACGAGCATGCACAGCACGGTTGGATACCTGCTGATGAGGATGTTCCACCTTTTCCTCCACAGATTCCTGTTGCACCACATATTGACTTTTCATTTCAGGTTCCTATGTTTGTACCTCCAGCAGGGCCTGGAGAGGGTTCTTCAGCCCACCCTGATGGGCATGTACCGATGCCTATCCCTTTCATGCCTCAGACGTCATCCGTTCCACCCACTTTTGCTCCACTTCACATGGCACCTTTTGACCCCACTAGTGAGCCGTTTCAATGGGCACCAGACTCTGGTATGCCACCTACTGACCCCTACCATGCTTTTCACAGGGGACACACTATCGAGGACGTCTTGATGTCCTTTGTCGCACAGCACGAGTCCCACACACAGCGTATCCAGGAGCTCGAGAGAGCTCGGCTGTCATGTCAGTGCCATGGTCAGGCACCCTCCCCTCTGCAGCCGTTTCGACCTTTACCTCCAGATTATGCTGCCCGTCTCTCTACATTAGAGCAGCAGATTGCTTCCATCATTCGTACTCAGCAGGCTATGGAGGCGGACTGGCTACAGTTACGCCGTTTGTTTTATACTCACTTTCCCCCTCCTCCACCACCATCTGCGTAGAGCTCACCAGTTACTATTTGGGTAGACAAGGATGAGAAGACGGCGATTGTTACAGCATTTTGGAGACCACTTTTTGATTTTGACTTTTGTTGACTATGTATCTGATGTTGTATTTGACACTGATTTGTTATGATTTTTGGACAGGGGTGATGTAGCCCCTAGTTGATGGATGATTGTATGACACTATGATGTACTGATACACTTACCATGTGGTCTTGATATATGACAATCGCAGTATTCTCATCACAACTGTTTCGCTTGATTACTTATTTGCATTTTTATGACATGAAATGTGGATGATTGGTATTTGTGATGTATTGATGACATGAGATATTACGTGCTATTACTATATACGTACATTTCTCTATGGCCTGACCAACGTAAACCATCTTTTAGAAGATGCCGCCAAGACGTCAACAACAGCCTATGCCTACCACTCAGGAAGAGCTACAACAAATCATTGCTGCTGCCATAGCGCAGTACGCAGCTTCTCAGCCAGGAGCGAGCGGGAGTGTTAACCAAGGCAATAACAATCCACCTCACGGTAATACCAAGCCATTTGGACCTACCATGATCTAGTTGGAAACTTTTAGCGATGATGCTAATGCCAAACACATGTTTTAACATACGTGCAGGATGCACCTACAAGCAGTTTCTAGACTGCAAACCGGTCAACTTCGATGGCACAGGAGGTGCAGTTGCCTTTACCCGCTGGGCTGAGAAAACCGATTCTGTCTTACGCATGAGCAAATGCGCGATAGATCAGCAAGTCACTTATATCTCAGGGCTATTCTTGGATGGAGCCCTCTCTTGGTGGAACTTGCAAGTACAAACCCTAGGCGAAGCTGCCGCCTACGCGCTGACCTGGACCGAATTAAAAGAACTTATGAGCAAAAAGTACTGTTCCCGCGCAGAAATCCAGAAGTTGGAGACCGAGTTCTGGCACTTGAAAATGGACGGTCCAAAGGTAGCGGAGTACGTGCAAAGATTCCATGACTTGTCTCAAGTGGTTCCTTACATGGTCACACCAGAATACAAGCGAATCGAGCGCTTCATTTGGGGATTAGCTCCTCAAATCATAAGCATGGTGACCTCATCCAAACCTGCGACTATTACCGAAGCCATCGATTTGAGCGTGGCTCTCACTGAAGAGGCGATTCGCCTGAACAAGTTTGGTGATAACAAGACGAAGGAGAAGGAGACTCATGTTGAGTCGTCAGGGGTTAACAAAAGAAAGTTCTCGAACTTCAAGCAAGGCATTAGCGGTGATGGTAAGAGAGGAGCACCCAACGCGCCAGCTCAGGTTACAGCTGGTAATGGAAGGAAAGGAAAGGGGTATATGGGCACCCAGCCCAAGTGTAATGCCTGCCAGCGTCACCATTCTGGTCAATGTGGGCTAAAAGTATGTGAAGCATGTGGGAAACGTGGACACCTGAAGGATTCTTGTTGGGTTAGTACTGGCCGTGGAGGCCAGGGAGGATTTGGAAATAGGAATGATGACCGTGGTGGGAATGGGAATCGCCCACAAGGAAATTTTGGAGGAAACAGGAATCGAGGCAACAATGCGAATCAGGCTGGAAATGCCAACCAGAACAACAACCCAGCTGGAAATGGAGGTGGAAACGGGCAGAGACTTGGATGCTATAACTGCGGTGAAATCGGGCATTTTAAGAAGAATTGCCCAACGTTGAACCAAGCCCGTGGAAGAGTGTTCCAGATCGAAGCTAGGGAGGCGCGCCAGGACCCCAATGTTGTTACTGGTACGTTCCCTGTAAATCAACGCTATGCATCCGTTTTAGTTGATACCGGTGCCGATTATAGCTTCGTATCGCTAGAATTTAAGAATATGCTTGGTTTAGCCTCTAATAAGTTAGATATTCCGTACTCGATCGAATTAGCTAATGGAAAGTCAGTAGAAGCCAACGAAGTTATCAGGGGTTGTGTGATTGAATTGGGAGAGCGTGAGTTTACCTTGGATCTACTACCAGTCCAATTGGGAAGTTTCGACGTGGTGGTAGGAATGGATTGGTTATCAGGCAACAAGGCAGAGATAGTATGTCACGAGAAAGTTGTTCGTATTCCAACCGATGATGGTGAGACAATTGTGGTTCACGGAGAGAAGCGTGACACACCACTAAGGATTATCAGCTGCTTGAAAGCAAGGAAGTGTTTACAGAAAGGATGTGTTGCTTTTCTGGCACACATCGTGGATAAGAAGGCTGCTGAGCCGAGAATCGAAGACATCCCTGTCGTGAGGGAGTATCCAGAAGTCTTCCCGGAAGACTTACCCGGACTGCCACCTCAGAGGCAAGTAGAGTTTCACATCGACTTAGTTCCAGGCGCCGCGCCTGTGGCTAAGGCACCTTATAGACTTGCTCCGTCTGAGATGCAGGAACTGTCGACACAACTTCAAGAGTTGTTAGACAAGGGTTTTATCCGACCAAGCTTCTCGCCTTGGGGAGCTCCGGTCTTGTTTGTCAAGAAGAAGGACGGTAGTTTCCGAATGTGCATTGACTACAGGGAATTGAACAAGCTGACGATCAAGAATAGGTACCCTCTGCCAAGAATCGACGATCTGTTTGACCAACTGCAAGGCTCAAGCTTTTACTCAAAGATCGATCTTCGATCTGGATACCATCAGTTGAGGATTCAAGAAGAAAGTATCCCGAAGACAGCCTTCCGAACTCGTTATGGACACTACGAGTTCCTCGTTATGCCTTTTGGTTTAACAAACGCACCTGCGGTATTCATGGATCTAATGAATAGGGTTTGCAAGCCATACTTGGACAAGTTCGTGATTGTATTCATCGACGACATCTTGATTTATTCGAAAACGAAGGCTGAACACGAACAGCATCTTAGAACCATTTTGGAGCTGCTAAAGAAGGAGCAACTGTACGCCAAATTCTCTAAGTGCGAATTTTGGCTACGTGAAGTCCAATTCCTTGGGCACGTGGTAAATGGAGATGGAATCCACGTGGATCCCACCAAGATCGAAGCGATCAAGGATTGGGAGACGCCAAAGACGCCAACCGAGATTCGGCAATTCTTGGGTTTGGCTGGCTATTACCGAAGGTTCATTGAGGATTTTTCAAAAATCGCTCAACCTTTGACGCTCCTCACCCAGAAGGATAAGACGTTTGATTGGGGAATCAAACAGGAAGAAGCATTCCAGATACTGAAGGATAAGCTCTGCAACGCGCCTATCTTAGCTCTACCAGAAGGTACTGACGATTTTGTGGTATACTGCGACGCATCGCGCCAAGGATTGGGATGCGTGTTGATGCAACGCCAAAAAGTTATTGCTTATGCATCGCGCCAACTGAAAGTGCACGAAAAGAACTATACCACACACGATTTGGAACTTGGCGCAGTGGTTTTTGCACTAAAGATCTGGAGACACTACCTGTATGGCACGAAGTGTACAATCTTTACAGATCACAAGAGCCTACAGCATATATTCAACCAGAAGGAGTTGAATATGAGGCAAAGACGATGGGTTGAGTTGCTAAACAACTACGACTGCGAGATAAAGTATCATCCGGGGAAGGCGAATGTGGTCGCCGATGCCCTAAGTCGTAAAGAGAGAATCAAGCCCATAAGGGTTAGGGCTCTAGAAATGATTATCCGAACCGACCTTTCCTTGCGCATTCGTGCTGCACAAAAAGAAGCCCTTAAGGAAGGAAACCGGGAAGAAGAATATCTCCGCGGGATGGAGAAGCTTTTGGTACCAAACGAGGAAGGAACATTGTGTTTTGAGAAAAGGATTTGGGTTCCTCTGTTTGGTGATTTAAGGAAAGTTATTTTCGACGAGGCGCACAAGTCACGGTACTCTATCCACCCCGGATCGGATAAGATGTACCAAGATCTCAAAAGATTATTATTGGTGGCCTAGGATGAAAGGCGATGTCGCTGTCTACGTGAGCAAATGTTTAACGTGCGCTAAGGTAAAGGCGGAATACCAGAAGCCTTCAGGACTTCTGCAACAGCCTGAGATTCCCAAGTGGAAATGGGAACAAATCTCAATGGATTTTGTTACAAAATTGCCAAGAACGCCAAGAGGCCATGATATGATTTGGGTAATAGTTGACCGCCTAACAAAATCCGCACACTTTCTGCCAATCAAGGAGAAAGACAGCACTAGTAAACTCGCGGAAGTTTACATGAGAGAGATTGTCGCACGCCATGGAGTACCTCTCTCGATCATCTCTGATAGAGACGGAAGGTTTGTGTCAAGGATATGGCAATCCTTCCAAGAAGCGTTTGGATCCCAATTGAATCTGAGCACTGCGTTTCATCCGCAAACTGACGGCCAGAGCGAGCGAACGATACAGACTTTGGAAGACATGCTGAGGGCATGTGTTATGGATTTGGGCGGTAGCTGGGACAAACATTTACCTTTGGTTGAATTCTCATACAACAACAGCTACCACACCAGTATTGGTGTCGCGCCATTTGAAGCCCTATACGGACGCAGGTGCCGATCACCCCTCTGTTGGTCTGACGCAGGTGATAGGCAGCTTGCTGGTCCCGAAATCGTCCAAGAGACGACATACAAGATCGCGCAGATTCTGAAACGCATCGAAGCAGCTCGCCACAGACAAAAGGCCTACGCGGATCCAAACCGGAAGCATGTGGATTTCCAAGTTGGAGAGATGGTGTTATTGAAGGTTTCACCCTGGAAGGGGGTGGCACGCTTTGGGAAGCGTGGGAAGTTAAATCCGCGCTACATTGGTCCCTTCAGAATTCTGGAAAGAATTGGGACAGTAGCATACAAGTTGGACCTACATGCTGAACTGAATGGTGTTCACGATACATTTCATGTATCCAATCTAAAGAAAAGTCCAACTCAAGTTGACGTTGCCATTCCCACCAACGAGATTCATATTGACGACACGCTCCACTTCGTTGAAGAACCTGTCGAGGTCACAGATTGGAAAGTTAACAAGACCCGCCGGAGCAGTGTCAAACTCGTCAAAGTTCGTTGGAATGCCAGACATGGTCCTGAATTCACCTGGGAACGTGAGGACCGGATGAAAGAGAAATATCCCCACTTATTTCCTAAGAACTCTGCATCTACAAGCAGAACTTAAATTTCGGGATGAAATTTATTTAACGGGGGGAGAATGTGACAACCCGCACTAAACCAGGTATCCGTACAACTTAATTAATGATTAATTACTACTTGATTACTGTGCTTGGTTGAACTAGCTGATGAACTGCTACTTGAATACTGATACATGAACTTACTTGCATCATACTTGTTTGCTGTCACTACATTATTTACATACTGAACCTTAGTGACAAACATGATGCACAAAAAGCACAGTAGCACAATACACGGATAACCTATTGAACATGTTGATAAAGCCAGCATCAGGCAAACACTGCCTCCAAGGCCTATAAGAGCCTGAGATATCTGACTACACTGGTAGTGAGTGTAGGGTTATAAAGATTGTGAAGCTGCGTCTCTAGGAATAAGATACACTGATTGGATGTGCCTAAAACATACTTTAAGTACAAAACACAGCACTTTAATAAATAATCCAGCTTCTAGCTGACTAGTAAAGTGCCAAAATATGGGGAAAATACTACTAGACACTTTCTAAAGTGTTGGAAACAAGATGTGTCACTAAAAATAATATAACGACACTTTAAAGCTTTATTAAGCACTTTAACGGATTACTATCCAACCGAACAACCGGACTATACCCGGAACATGAAAATATTGTTATTTTCACTATTTATATTTTTCTGAGCCAGTTAGGGTCCCTGATTACCCTAACACCCGTCATAACACATAACATACTACTAACTAAGTTAAACACTTAACTTAACTTAGTTAACCTAACTAATACTTGGAGATTTGTTACAAACTAACCAAACCACCCCCCCCCCCCTCTAACCAAAACCGTCCCCAAGGGGGACATACCATGTACTTGGATGATTAAATTAATCATCTTGCTTAATATCTTTGTGACATTGTATCCATTGGGTAATCACACTAAGTTTTGTCTATAAGTATCATCCTAAACACATAAGATCTTACCACTTAACAACTTCACAAAAATCATTCTCTCCCTCCCTTACTCACTCTCGGCCGAACCCCACTCTCACACCCATCCATCTTTCGAGTTTGGTTCTTGCATTTCCATCATCATATAAGTGATAAAGGTCACGTATTAGGAGCCTCGGAGCAAGCGGAACACGAAGGACCTCTTTCGTTAGCTTTTATCCACGCGTTTTTCATCAAGAATCTTCCCTAGCCTTGAGCTAGAGGTATAACATTTAAAACTCGTTTTTACACTTATCTAAAGTGGTTAAAAAGATTTTTGTCGGTTAAATATCGTTAACATACAACTTGGTGCTTAAAAGTCTAGTAAAAACTCTAAAAATGGTGGTTAATAACATATGTGTTGTGTAAAAGTTGTAGTACTTGAAAGTTGTGAATATCTAGACCCGATCTATGATTGTGGTAGCTCGGATCACCATTTAACCCGGTTTGGTAAGATCGTTGATCTTAACATAAGCTTGTTTTGGTTAATACAAGGGTTAAAAGGTGAAACTCTACCACACAAGAGTCATGAACTTGTGTAAAAGTGTTTACTTGTGTAAAAGTGATTTAACTTGTACATTGGTGTTTAAAACTAGCGGATCTACGTATCTGCAAGTGGTATTTTCAAAGAACCACACATTTAAGAAACCATGTATTTTAAGGAAAGGATCTTACACTAACAAATATGATATTTTTATAAACCACAAGTGTATAAACACTTGTGAAACAAAAAGATCCGACAAAGGACTAGCTTTGTCACTTGTTACTAGAAGTTGTAAAGACGGATTTCTCTAAACACGAGGTTTTTACAAGATTAAAGTTACTTTATATAAAGATCTACAAAATATAATGGGATTCACATTATAGATGCGGAAAAACTACAAGTTCATGCGATTATATAATTTACATGCTTGTCGACTAGTTTGATGTGTCGAAAATTGTTTGATTGAATAAAGAAGTTGTCGAATTGATTTGTTAAAAGAAAATGATACGCTTGAAAGCGTGGCCACCTCCAGTTACAGAGGAAACTCTGGCGAAATTTTTCTAAAAACCTAACACTTAGAATTAATTACACAACAAGTGTTAGAACTATTTTTGACATGTTTTCGAAATATAAATTTCGCCATGACCTTGTTTACTAAATATTCGGAGGTGGGATTGTCACTAAATATAACGTGATAAGTATATTTTGTCACAACACTGTTTATGATTATTTTGTGAAAATACATAAATATTATTTTAGAGTGAAAATAATATTTACAAGCGTTAATGATTCCAAAACTTTGCGAACGCTTTCACTATGATTATATAAGTTACACCGGTAATTACATTACCACACGATTGTTAAAACGTAACTTACGCACATGTATTGTATCCCCCATCCTTGGGAAGGAATATAACTACCAAGTATTTACAAAAAGTAAACACGAAATAGTTGTCTAACTATTTCCCAAAAACATAAACTATAAAGCTAAGGCACGGCCGTCCGTCTAATAGAATTAGCACTTGTAGGTCGTCGCGCAGCTTTCTGATTTAGGGATACTTGGTAGAGACGCTTCACTGTGAGTTCATGTCCCCCTTTTCTCTAACTGTTTTCAGTTTTCTTAACTGCGGGGGTGAAATACATGTTACTTTGTTTACAAGTACTTTATATACGGTATGGTTAACGTAAGGAGGTTTTAGATCATGTGAATGAGTAGGCAGAACACCGAGGGACTTAAGCGGTAGATCTATCTGGGTGTAGCGAGCCCAACTCTAGGCCCAACAGAACGGACCTCTGTGAGGACCAACAGAACGGACCTTGAGTGACTTGGTTGCCCGACGCAAAAATCGGCTAGGGTTGAGTCTTCCTATTGCATTTCACAACATGCTAATGGCCTTGCAAACCATTGGTGATCACTAGTCCTCTTACACTGCTACATACCACGACTACTTTTACACTTACAAGTGTTTTACTTACTCACTTGCACATGAACTCGCTCAACATTATTGTTGATTTTTCAACTTACATGTATTTCAGGGAATTAACGAGATCTGGCACGGTATGGCATGTTTTCCGCTGCACTAGTTTCTGAGGTCATCCGGGGTTTAGGGGATGTGTCTCTTTCCTGGACAAGACACAATCCTTAAACCATGTTTGTGTTATGTTTTAAGTATGTAATGTCTGTTGAACAAGTTAATGGTTGTTAGGGTATGTTTTCCGTTAAACAATGGTATTGTGTTTGGTTTTCGAAACTTAATGGATGATCTTGCATGTTTTTAACTCATAAAGCTTTGGTATGATTAAGCTATGGTATTAAGAAGTCACACCAAAAATTAACCACGCTTCCGCAAAGCCAGGGTGTGACAGATCACATACGACACGCCTACTGTACACGTAACACATGCATATAGTTGAGATCACGGCAGTTAACCCACTCACATTCGGATCATATAAGTTTCGTATCACAATGTCGATGACTACGCAACACAATGTACCAATAACAGGCGGCCCATTGCATAATTCCCAAACCAAACGGCCTAACAAACAGTTTACATAAAATCACCAACATTACTATCCCACCCCTTAAACCCGTTTGGCCCATGACAGAATAATCCCATTCCCTTTTTGTGGCCGGTTGGGCTGTCCAGATCGTCTAACCCCATGTAAAGCGGTCCACATTTCAATTATTCTGTTTTTGGTTATGTGGCCTGGTTACTCGGTCCATTATAATGGCAGCCCACCATCATGTAAAGCCCACAAATGACACATATAATTACTAACACATATTCAGTTAACACAAACTTGTAGCCCACCATCATGTTTCACGAGAATTATAAGTTGTTTGCAATTAGAATTTTAACATTCTTTCAATGTTTCATGTGGCCTTACTTTCATTCTGATATTAATCCATTTAATATAATACATCACATGGCCTCATTGACAATCACAAGTTATGATGGACACAATCATTACACATAGTCTCGTAAACACCAAAGATATAAGGCACATGGCCGCCATTTCCTTAACATATCACATGGTGGCATTATTAATCCATATTCACTATTAAATGGCTAACATGTAATCAGGATTCAAATCCACATGATGCCTTAAAACAATCAGCAATAATCGGTACACATAATGCCTACTATGAACTGTGAGTTATCCGGATTACCTAAGAGACTATCATCATACCAACAATACAAACCATGCACAGGTTAATCGGCCCCCACCACAATCATCATAGTTATCAATCACTTACTAGCATTCCATCTAACTTATTATATGTCTGGTATGTGTACTAGAATTATAACACTCATCTAATAGCCAGACCTCCTAATCATAGTGTTCTGTCATGTTTCAATAGAGTATGAATACATACATATATCACTTGATGTTCATTGAAATCACACATAACAAAATTGACCGCACAGAACTAGCAAGACCAACAATCAACAATTAAAACTAACGTATCAAGAATCTACTAACCAAGGACTTAAACACACATGAATTTACTAACCAGATGTCTCGAATGATCAAGATGTAAATGCGAAGAGAGGGGGGCTTCTCCTGCCGTCTCAATTCCAAGGAGGGGTGGGGTGATTAGGGTTGTTATGTTGAAATTGTGAGACACGAAAATGGTTACGTGCACTGCATTATAAGGCCACTATCTACACAAATGGGCCGGTGGTAGTTTGCTAAGCAAACAGTGATGTGGGCCAAGCATAATTACTAAATTTGGGCCGGTTGTGTTTCTTAATCATAATAATGATTTGGGCCGGTACTATTCACTGAACACAACAGTGAATTACACGCGAGTTCTACGTATATGATCCGACCCCGATTCGCTTACAAGGCCCACTAACTAAGGCCCATTTCCTACTCCCGTTTAACTAAGCCCGCACACATATACGATCTAAACAGTCGGGTACATACGACCCATTGAACAATTTCAAGTATACAACTTGCACACAAAGCATTTAACGATACAAAGCATTTAACGATACACACGCACAACTTAATAAACCTTGTATGATCGTGCAATAAAAACAATTAGATGTAGAGACACACGTCAAGGATTGTGGGATTTCAGCAATGCTAGCCTTGGAAATACGGGTTGTCACACCATCCCCAACTTGAAAGAAATTTCATCCCGAAATTTGACAAGTAGGTACAGTGAAGTGGAGTGGTAAATCAAGATTGCTGCGTCTTTTGCTCGGGTGCCACATCATCCCCAACTTGAAGAGGAATTTCGTCCCGAAATTCACCAGCTTTACAAGATTTAGACTTGTCTTTAGGGAAAAGTTGAGGATATTTAAGCTTCATCTAATCTTTGCGTTCCCACGTGAACTCTAGTCCACGACTTGAGTTCCTACGAACTCTCACAATTTGAGATTCAACTAAGTCAACGAACCTTGACTTCCCGGTCCATGTTTTCGATAGATTCCTCGACAACTGCAACTCGTCGTTAATTTTCAGTTCTTGGAGTGGTACAACAAGTGTTTCATCGGACAAACAGTCCTTTAGTTGCGAAACATGAAAACATCACGAACGTTACCCAACTCGACAGGTAACTCGAGCTTGTACGCCACTTTGCCAATACGTTCCAGAATTTTGAATGGCCCAACATAGCGCGGATTAAGCTTACCGCATTTCCCAAAGCACACCGCACCCTCCCAGGGTGAGACTTTCCATTATGACACGTTCGCCTGCAATGAACTCCCAGGGCCTCCTAAGCTTATCGGTTTTCCTGGCGGTCACGCGTTATCGACACGCGATTTCCGATCTAACAATCTTCCCCAAGAGTTTCATGTACAAGTCCTGGACCAGTGATTAGGCTGTCACTCACCTTAGCCCAACAAGAAGGTTGGCATCATCATCCATGCGATGCCCCAAACAGAGCTGTCTGAATACTAGAATGATAACTGCTACAGTAGAACTCAGCCAAAGGTATGTGTCCTTCCCGCTCTTACTAATTCAATCACACACATGTTCGCAGCATGTCTTCGAGTGCCAAGAGGGTTCGTTTTCTCTGATCGTTTGCCCAACGGCGATAAGCAATGCTCTGGTCCTGACGTGAGCCAAGGGTGTTGTGTATTGCCTGACATAATTCATGCATAGATCAAATTCAGAGGTGACAGAAGTTGGCACCTCATGCCTAAAAGCCGCCTCTCTCAAAGGAATATTCACAAGCTGTGAAGACTCATCAGTTTCCTTGATTGAAATATACTGTACTAGTTACATGGGACAATCAATGATCACTCAGATGATATCGGTTCCGTTCTGAGATTTAGATAGGCCTGTGACAAACCCATGACTGTTTGTTCCAATCTCCAAATAGGTGTCTCTGATTGCTGCCACAAACCAAAAGGTTTCTGATGTTCCACCTTGACTTTCGCACAAGTCAAACGTCGTTCGCATGCTTTGTTGCGTAGGCCTTCAAGCCCAGTTGTCAGTACAAGATCCTTAGATCCTAATACATTCCATCAAAATCCATATGACTAGAATAGCGATGCTGGTGTGTTTGCTCAATACAAGTCCCGTACAGTTGCCGTATAGTGGGATCCACATTCGTTCCATAAGTAGCGAATATCGTCCGCCTTGCCAAAAGTTGCTCCTCCATGCCCCGCATGGGTTCAACTTGAAAATCCTCTTCCTTCAGTTCTCCAGTTTGAATAGGGCGAGTCGGATCAGGTAGGTTAGAGTCGATAATGAGATGCAGAGCTCGTGCACATTCAAGTTTCGCAGTCGTAATCATCCAAAAATTCCATCCAGCGATGCCATTAACTGATTTAGCTCTTTCGAAACCAGGGTACACGGGAGGCCCTTGTGATCGGTCTAAGTAGTGCATTCGGTACCGTCCAAGTAATGCCTCCAACTTACATCCAAAGACCACGGTTTCCACCGCAAATTGTGTGTCGTGCAATTCTCCTTGTAAGTCTATTACGTAAGCTATCACCTTCTCGTGTTGCATCGGCGTGTAACTTAGACTCTGGTTCGAACCATCGTGATATATCACTAAATCACCCGCACCCTCAGGTAGAGACGATGCTCAGTGTATTGCAGAGTTGGGATTCGAAAGCTGAAAAGACGTCCTCCTGTTTTGTCTCCCACGAACACAACACCCTGCTGTGCTAAAGAGATTTATGCTGCGCGATCTTCGAAAATCTTGTGATGAATCTGTGATAGCATCTAGTGAGACCAAGAAATTGTTGTATCCTCGAACGGATCTTTGGTGTCGATCAGTCTTTAACCAAAACGGGTCTAGCGAGATCCACGTGTATTCCCACTTCGTTGATTATATGATCAAAAAGGTATCCCTCGCATCCAGAAGTTACATTTATCAAGACTTCGCGTGGTGTGGATCCTCCTTCAGGAGCTCTCAAATAAGATACAAAGCTGCCCATGATGTTCCTTTCTCCTGGAAATGATTCAACATGTCGGCAGTAAGCATGGTCGATTCATGTGATCCATACAGCTGCTGGTGTGATGATTAGCTCAAAAGTCTTGGAATACAGCGTCGAAATGGCCGCACTGCGCTTGGTATGCCGTTGCAGGCACATTCTCCCCTTAGACTACCTTCTGACAATAGCTCGTTTGTCATTCAATCCTCGAATGGAAGCTCGACCCCCGCAACTGGTCGTCAGGTTGTCAATATATGGTCGTGGCAAACGGTTCTCTACTGTCACCTTATTGAGTTCTTTGAAAATCAGTACACATACCAAAAGGCTTATCTTCACGGATATAACCGGGGCTTCCCAAAGCGAAAAGCTAGGTCCGACCAAAACTCTTGTCTAACAGTTCCTGCAGTTGATTAGACAGCTCTGGCAACCCTCCTGGTGCAAGACGGTAAGAGTGCGTGTAGTCAGGGCTGCCTCTGGCGCGAGATCAGACTGAGATTTCGCCTAACAGTTGTGGAAGTAAGCCCGAAAGTTCCTTGGGTAGCACACCGAAGAATCACGAATGGTTTGTGGATCCTCAATCCTCTGTCTCCTTAGCCCTAACATCAGTAACGCTTGCTAGTATGGCGGAGTAATCCCTCCGTAGACACTTCTGGCCTTCATAGCTGAAATGGCGCTAACCTTTGCACCACTCTGACGCTTTAGAACAAATAACGATTCTCCACACAAGATTTTCCCCTCACTGGTGTATCTGCGCGATCTCTGGATAACCAATCCACATTAACTACTGTATTGCAACCATCAAGGGTAGTGGAAGGAAGGTCGATGTCGAACACCTGTCCCCAAAGGTCAAGTTTGCATCCCAGCAAACATATAAGGCTTCAATTGACTTGCATCAGCCGACTCCACAACAGGTTCGGTTTCAAGAAGCATCAGGGTTAAACAGAACAGAAACGAAGCGAATAGCTACCCATCCAAGCTATCGTGTTGCTATTACGCCTGGTATAGCCTATGCCTATACTAAATGTCCTTCCATGAACTTCGTTTCCAGTGTTGTTTTCGTCACGAGAATTTCCAGTACTGCCGTCGTTCCATTGGTTGTCGTCACCTTGACTTAACACAGTCAATCCTTGTCGAAGTCACCTTCGCTTCCATATTGTAAGCTACGATCACGAGTACCTTGTTGTTTCCGCGACTGTTGCCTCTAATATTGTTGCCTGAAACGGTGTCCTGCGTCCTTTCACCAACAAGGTCCATCTTTTCACAATCCGTGCCACGTCCTAAGGCACTACTCATGGTGCGGGCGGTTACACAGTCCGCTCTACAGTCAATCGTTATCGATTTTGTCCCGATTGGTTCGTAAGAGTCGACTCCCATGAGTCGCTGGCTGGGGTTAAGGATTCGATTGTAGTCAAATCACTGTCGTTCGTTGCCGGTAACTAGGGTCGTTCAAATGCTGAAGTCGGTAAGGTACTACGTTTACCCTCTTGTCCATCATTCTTGCAAATTGACTGAGTAATACACGGTATGTCGCGAGAGTGTTGCAGAAGTGATCGCACTTTGGGATCTAAGGCGTCAACACACTAAGTTCCAGGAAGCAAAGATAAGTGAGGAAAGTATAGTTCAATCATTTGACGCTGAGCCATCCAACTCAGGGACGTTCGTACTAGCACCTAACATTCTACACAGTTCGCTAGGTGTTCAGATGTGTGATCAGGTGATACTCGATAGCATCGAGATTCGTAAGGATTCGGAAAGGGGTGAAAAGATCATGTTCGAGTAGGAGACAATCACTGCTATGATTCCTATAGACTGTTGTGTTCTAACATAACATTAATTAACAGAGAAGAACCCCTCTCACACTCGTTAAGCCTCACTGGGACTCACATGCACCCCACATTATTATTATGTGTGCACCCATAATAATAAGGCAATTTGCATGCTTATTGTAACACCTGTGCCTCCACGGCCATCAAACAAATACCAAACCAATGAAATATTATATTTCATACTTGGGATTTGTAAAAATTATGTGTATCTTTTACACATATCAACTCTTGTTTGATTTTAAGCTTTAAATCGCTTTCTGGAGGGTTATACGCGCTCTGATGCGTAAATATAACCAGTTTAATGCAACGAACACTCCGGAATAGTGAAATAGGCTTAACATACCTTAAATAACCTTTACATAACTTAGAAATAAGTTTTGGAAGGTTTGGTATGCCGAAAACAAGTTAACTCGCTTACAGGGACTAAATATGACAAACTGCGAAAGTATGCCAATTTGAACTGTAACAGACCTTCCGGAACATGACCATAAGTTAAACATACCATAAATATCCTTTACAAAGCTTAGAAATAGGCTTTGAGGGGTTCGGTGTGCTAAAATAAACTTTTGTGGCATTCAGGGACTAAAAGTGTCAAAAAGTGCACAAGGTTGCATTTTCGCGCATAACTTACGTTCTGAATACATCTGGACATCCAAAAATTTATGTAAGCATGACTACATTATATTTTAGTGTTCGCCATAAGAAAAATCCATTCGTCGCGTCATTTGGATCGTTTTTCGCGCTTATGCGCATTCCGTCGTAATTAAGCGAACATCGCGTTCGTACGACCAAACGAACCATCATCCGGCATATTTTTTAGTATGTTTTGAGTTCCCTATACTTTAACTTCATTTTAGAGCCTTGAAATGAGGTTAACGGGGTTCAAACGCATCGAAAAAGGCCTTAAACACGTGCAGGGACCATTGCTGCCAATTTGCAAACTTTCTGATTCAGGGGAGGCAGTAGCGTAGCGCGAGCCCTAAGGGCCTACCCGTCGCGCTACGCGACTGCATGATCTGACCAGATTCATTGTTTTTGTTACAAGTTGCAACCAATTAATCCTTAACCACATGTTTTAAGTTGATGTGTCACAAAGTTAAGGAGCATATGTGGCTCCATAACCTTTGTGACAAGTGTACGGTTCCGATTAAGGCACGTTATTCAAGAAACGATCTTAACGGTTACCCGAAATCTATAAATACCCCACCCCCTTTTCTTCATTTCTCACAAATCTGATCATTTGGGCTCTAAGTTGGAACCTTCGTTTCATACCTGAGCTATTTTGATCTGGGTTAGCATTCGGGGACCCTTCGTAAGTATTCTTTCGTTCTTTTCCTTATTTTTACTGCTTTTCGAGTCAGAAAGTCAAACTTTGTTTGACTTTCAGCGTTGACCAGAAATGGTCAATGCGAAGTTCGTTAGAACTTCGCAACGTGATTGTAATCACGATGGTCATAGTCCCTTGGGACTATGCCTACTGATTACCACGTTGTCTAGGGTCGTAGGGTAAGCGATCTAATAAATCGCTTATACCTCGAACCCGACCCAGTTTGGTCGATCATTAGGATCCGACCAAATACATTAGGTGACCCTAGTATAGGGCATAACCTTCCGAGGTTATACCCTATGGTCACATCGTTTAAGTAGTTGTATGATAGGTAGTTTATATGCCTTAGGTAAATTACCAGAATACCCTTTTCATGTATAATTGGTAATTAAGCATATGTAACCTAAACTTGTCACATAACTGATTATGTAACATGTTTAGGCATATAACACTTGTCATAGGACTAGTTAGACGGTCTGAACGCGTTTCACGCGCACGACGCGTTAAAGTAGCATATGTTACCTTAATGGGTCGCGATGGGTCGAAAAGCAATTAGTTTAGTTTCATTGTAGTATGTAGGCCTTGTTAAACCATATCATATGAGTTCCAATACTCATTTGGTTTACCAAGCCTCATCCTATCCGATCTCCCGATTTAAGTCCGGTTTATTTAAATAGTTTTAGATTGCCGACTGATTCCGTGCTCTCTCTAGCTTTGTTTGGTTGTTGTTCAAGACCTCCAAGCATCCTCAGGCGAGTACATTATTCCCCTCTTTTACTGTTTTCAATTGTTTTGGGGTGACTCATATGTGCTAAATGTTTTCGATGTTATAACGATGGTTTCAAAAACAATTAAGGCGATTTATACAAAACTAATAACGATTTCAATAAAGTGAACAAACTTGTTGGTTGTGTTTACATAACAAATGACATTCATTAGCAATGATCAAGCCGACCAGTATTAGGTTATGGTACCATAGGATCTGACTAATCCCGTTATTTACTACACCCGTGGTTATGTGTGGGTATGGTAGGTAGCGACTGAATCTGTAATTATTAACTTACCCTATGGAGGTTTGTTAATGCGAAAACGAGAAGCGACGAGTGATGAGTCACGAAGGTTTGAATGTTATTGTAACACCTGTGCCTCCACGGCCATCAAACAAATGCCAAACCAATGAAATATTATATTTCATACTTGGGATTGGTATAAATATGTGTATCTTTTGCACATATCAACTCTTGTTCGATTTCAAACTCTAAATCGCTTTCTGGAAGGTTATACGCGCACAAATGCGTAAATATAACCAGTTTAATGCAACGAACACTCCGGAATAGTGAAATAGGCTTAACATACCTTAAATAACCTATACATAACTTAGATATAAGTTTTGGAAGGTTTGGTGTGGTGAAATCAAAGTTAAATCGCTTACAGGGACTAAATATGACAAACTGCGAAAGTATGCCAATTTGAACTGTAACAGACATTCCGGAACATGACCATAAGTTAAACATACCATATATATCCTTTACATAGCTTAGAAATAGGCTTTTAGGGGTTAGGTGTGCTAAAATAAACTTTTGGGTCATTCAGGGACTAAAAGTGTCAAAAAGTGCACAAGTTTGCATTTTCGCGCATATCTTACGTTCTGGATACATCTGGACATCCAAAAATTTATGTAAGCATGACTACATTATATTTTAGTGTTCGCCTTAAGAAAAATCCATTCGTCACGTCATTTGGATCGTTTTTCGCGCTTATGCGCATTTCGTCGTAATTAAGCGAACATCGCGTTCGTACGACCAAACGAACCATCATCCGACCTATTTTTGAACATGTTTCATGTCCACAATGTTTAGGCAACATTTTAGGGCCTTAAAGATGGCTTTACGGGCCTTGGAAGTGTCGGAAATGCCTTGAAACACGTGCAGGGACCAAACATGTAACTTTTGAAACTTTCTGGATCAGGTGAGGGTGTCGCGTAGCGTGAGCCCTAGAGGCTCACCTGTCGCGCTACGCGACTGAGTGATCTGGGCCAGATTCAATGGTTAAGCACAAGTTGCAACCCAATCAATTCTTAACCACATGTTTAGAGATGATGTGTCATTAAGTTATGGAGCATTTTGAGGCACCACAAGTTGCCAACAAGTGTACGCCTTGGATTCGATCACGTACTACGAGAAACGATCCTAACGGTGGTGCATATCCTATAAATACCCACCATAATCACTTGCAAAAACCCACTAAATTCTGAATTTGTTCTCTAAGTTGGGGTGTTTTATCACTTCATACCTGAGAATACTCGGAAGTTCAATCTAGCGGGGACCCTTCGTAAGTATTCCTTCGTTCCTTTATCGCTTTCGAGTCCGAAAGTCAAACTTTGTTTGACTTTCTGCATTGACCAGTTTATGGTCGATGCAAAGTTCGTTTGAACTTCATAACGTGAGCGTGATCACGATGGTTATAGTCCCTAGTGACTATACCTACTGATCACCACGTTATCTAGGCTCAGTGACGAGCCGTAGTTTCGGCCAGAATACGTATCTTTGCGTATTTTGTAACCAAACTACTTATGGGTATCAAAACCGTTTGTTTTGATACCAAGCTTGTTTTCTAACTTAGTTAAGCATGTTTTAACATGCTTAGCTCGTCACTTTTAGTTTAGTGCTTAATTAGGGTCGTAAGGTAAGCGATCTAAACAATCGCTTATACTTTCGAACCCGACCCGTTTGGTCGATCATTAAGATCCGACCAAACATATTAGGTGACCTTATGGTCACGTTGTTTAGGTAGTTGTATGATAGGTAGTGTATATGCCTTAGGTAAATTACCAGAATACCCTTTTCGTGTATAATTGGTAATTAAGCTTATGTAACCTAAACTTTTGTCACATAACTGATTATATAACATGATTAAACATGTATAGGCATATAATACTTGTCATAGGACTAGTTAGACGTCTCGAACGCGCTTTGCGCACACGACGCGTTAAAGTAGCGTATGTTACCTTAATGGGTCGCGATGGGTCGAAAGCACTTAGGATAGTCTCAATGTAGTATGTAGGCCTTGTTAAATCATATCATATGAGTTCCAATACTCATTTGGTTTACCAAGCCTCATCCTATCCGATCTCCCGATTTAAGTCCGGTTTATTTATATAGTTTTTAGATTGCCGACTGGTTCCGTGCTCCCTCTAGCTTTGTTTGGTTGTTGTTCAAGACCTCTAAGCATTCTCAGGCGAGTACATTATTCCCCTCTTTTACTGTTTTCAACTGTTTTGGGGTGACTCATATGTGCTAAATGTTTTATCAATGGTTTCAAGAACAATTACAATGTGGTTTCAAGAACGATAACAATTATTTCAAGAACGCTAACAATGATTTCAAGAACGCTAACAATGATTTCAAGAACGAATACAATGATTTCAAGAACGAATACAATGATTTCAAAAACTAATAACAATTTCAATAAAGTGAACGAACTTGTTGGTTGTAGTTTACATGACCGATGACATTCATTAGCAATGATCAAGCCGACCAGTATTAGGTTATGGTACCATAGGATCTGACAAATCCCGTTATTTACTGCACCCATTGTTATGTGTGGGGGTTGTGGGTAGCGACTGAATCTGTAATTATTAACTTATCCTTTGGTAAGGATTTGTTAAGAACGAGAACGAGAGCGAGATGGAACGAGGAACGCGTCAAGAAGGTTTGAATGTTATTAGAGAATCGATCATAAAGTAGTTCACGATTAAAACAAGAACGATTAGAACGAATGGGTAACGATTGGGTAAACATTTGTACATGATTTACATTTGATCATGCATTTACACGAAACATAGTATTGGTTTAAACCAAGTTTTACTTCAATACTTTGTTGTTGTGCATATGGTTTAGTTGAGACATTTCACTTGCCATACATGGATATTTGACATAGACATTTGACATGGATATTTGACATAAACATTTTGACATTGGTTTGGTTTGATTAAGTGATTAAGTAACGATGCGTGTGTAATATGATACAAACATGGTGGATACGCCGCTGGTACTTCCTATATATAAGTGTTTGTATGGTATTACATATTGTAGCGTTATTTGAATCATTTCAGTTTGAGACATAGAACATTTTATACAAGTAACATACTTTTCACAAGACATTTATTTACAAACAACTTATCTTACACAAACTCATTTTTACATGGTTATTCATTTAATCATGCATTATTCTCTTATTTATACTTATCATCCGAACTTATTATTTTTCAAATGATTTACAAAGACAAAGCAAATTACAAGGTTCATGACTAAACATTTTCTCAAACAGAAGTCATGAAACTTATTTTCAACAAAACTAATGTATTCGCCAGCATTTCTTTGCTGACCTCGTTTTCACATATGTTTCAGGTATTGTTGGATGATGTCGATTGATAAGATGCATGCTCACATAGGACTGGACAAGGCCTTAGTGACTCAATAACAATGATAGACTATGTTTAAATAGTGTATTTAGATTTCCAGACGATGTAATTACTCATGGTTTAATAAAACGAAACACTTTTGATATCCATGGTTATGAAACATTAATTCTGTTGCAACACGCCCCGATGTTTCCGCCGCGATTTGTTGTTTTACGCGGTCGGGGTGTGACAGAAAAGATGGTATCAGAGCCAATGGTTATAGGGAATTAGGTTATTAGTAATTAGTAATGCTTTGACCTAGTCTATAACCTTCTTAGGACCCTAACGCGAGTTTACTTGCGTTTAGTCATAAAACAATACCGTCACCTATCCTTAGGCGACGACCACAACAAGAACATAAATTTCAAAACCGCTTTGAAAACTAATCATCTGTTCTAGGATGATTGATTACTAGGTTTTGAACTCTCTGTTATAAGGTTTTGAACTCTCTGTTATAAGGTTTTGAACTCTCTATTATATGGTTTTGAACCTCTTTGAGTTTTCAAAACTTCGTCAAGGTTTTGGGTTTTAAATAATGTGAACACGTGCAAACTGGAAGGGTGAATGCCTGTATTCTGGGTTTTCTGTCTAGGCAAGCACTTCGTATACATCTCATCAGACGCGAGACCAGTTGTGCTTACCTGGGAATTCTTGGGATGAGTGTTCACTTATAGGCGAGCATGTCTTCGCGATACATTATTTTTGACCCATTTACTTTGATCAGTCGCCGTCTCATTTGTTTGCCTTAGGTAACAAACAAATGATCGCAATTTTCATGCGTTATCATTCTGTTTTGATTGTCCAATAATCTTTCACCTGTTTCTCCCTATGCCTTTCTTTTTCTTCAAGAATGTCTCTTCATCACGATGACGCCCAGATATCTGAGCAAGCAGCCAAAATTCGCTCAGTGAATAGGCGAAGTAGTCCTGAAGACTGTTGAATTAGCTACTGCCATGTATCGTCTCCAGGATGAAGCCACTCGAGACTCACCAAGACAGGCAGGACCTAGTCAGGTGACAGCACACCAGCCAAGAAACCAATCGAGGAATCAAAGACCATGGATGAACGATCCCCTAAGAAGTCAGAAGCGAAAGGCTTCTCAGAACTTCGCCATGGTCGCTCACAATGGTAAAGCAGTCCCCAACCAACCAGCTCAACCCCTTGCTAGGTGTGTATGGCTTTTCCTATGATACCTACATCAAGGAACTATGTTCCTTACAAACTACTCTTGTGATTCTCTCTTTCAAATGATCGCTCATGATTCCCTCGAACATTTTAAGTACTCGTTTCATTCTAAGAAACAAAGTATAGAAAATAAAGTGACATTATGAGTGATCATGCCTCTGCACATCTGTGCCTTTGAATCCTTGGTTAGATAACTAAGGATATTTTTTCAAATCTCATACCCATTACGTTTTGATTTTTCAACATACACAGTACCAGTATTTCAAAACAATCTTCATAATCTCAAAACATTTCATATAGTTTGAAAACAATTTTTTCTAGATGCATTGTCTGTGTTATTTCAAAAACATTGGCCATGTTATCAAAACCAACCTTTCTAATTTCAAAATATTTCATATAGTCTGAAGACAATATTAACACAATACATTTTCTGATCAAGTGCATGATTTCGAAAAGCATCATTCATGTCTTTCAAAAACCTTATACATAATTTCAAAATTCATCTCGCATGATTTTAAAACATTTTTGTAAATATATCTACCTAATACACCTACTTTATGATTTCAAAAAGTATTATATATAAGGTTTCAAAAACGTTAAACACATTTTTTCTTAAAAGAACCCCATGCATAGTTTTCAAAAATATTTTCCTCATACATTGACTTAACCTTCAAAATTCTGCTTCATATGTCGCCATGACATATCAAGCATCTCAACTTCATAAGCATTTTACATCATGTTTTGACCTAAGCACATCCAGTGCAAGGTTTCAGAACATCTTCAACTTCTAAAATTCATATGGGACCTTTTTATCTTCACAATTAGATCCTTGTGGATGATTATCATTCAAATCAGAGTCCTTAATTGGATTCCTTATGTACCTTAATTCGAAGATTTCGGTTCCTAATAATCGAAATCGAATTTTCTTTTTGAATCTTTCTATCTTTATAGTTGGATTCTTGGTAACGTTTAAAGTACCAAATGAAATCCACGGAATGGATTCCTAGTATGCTTTAAATGCATGTACGCAATTTACAAGACAAATTAACGAACAATTTTGTGGTTATATGATATGTGTTTATGTGTTCTCCTCTATGATTTTTGTGTTTTTGTATACTCAGGATATTCGTTATCCAAATCCTCGTAGAATCTTTCATATCTGCATATGATGGATTCGTAGTAGGATATTCAAAAGGTACTACCTTAAATCCTTAATGGGCTTCTATGTAATAGTTAAGACCCTTGGGTTATATAGTACCATTCCATGATTCGATGAGAGACCCTTTAGTGGTCTAATCAAAAAGATTGATTCACAATTTGGTTAAAGAACGACATCTAGTGATGTAGCTGGACAGACTCCTTGATAGTCTATTTAAATCATTTATTGATTTAGTCTAAAGGACTCTATGGCGGTCTAAGTCACGCTCATCACAGGTTTGTTCATTGGTTTTCCCCTACACATTATAAAATAGACTGTGTGAACTGTGCAAGGAATTGTCTGATTATGGACGCGTACATAATTATGAAATTTAGTGCACAGAAACCTAGTAAGCTTTATTATGTGTAAGAACCGATAGTGACAACAATAACAAAATGAGAACGATGTAATGGAGGCATGGTGGACGCACCAATGACGCTTCATATACTTGTATATAAGTGTCCCTCTTACATTGCAAACATAATGTTATTAAGGTTACTAGAAGTTCAAGAACCCTAACCAATGTTATTTGATCTTTTCAATTTCATGTTTTCAAGCTCTCACAAGTTTCCTCTAAATAAATTTCGGGACGAAATTTCCTAAAGTAGGGGAGACTGTAACACCTGTGCCTCCACGGCCATCAAACAAATGCCAAACCAATGAAATATTATATTTCATACTTGGGATTGGTATAAATATGTGTATCTTTTGCACATATCAACTCTTGTTCGATTTCAAACTCTAAATCGCTTTCTGGAAGGTTATACGCGCACAAATGCGTAAATATAACCAGTTTAATGCAACGAACACTCCGGAATAGTGAAATAGGCTTAACATACCTTAAATAACCTATACATAACTTAGATATAAGTTTTGGAAGGTTTGGTGTGGTGAAATCAAAGTTAAATCGCTTACAGGGACTAAATATGACAAACTGCGAAAGTATGCCAATTTGAACTGTAACAGACATTCCGGAACATGACCATAAGTTAAACATACCATATATATCCTTTACATAGCTTAGAAATAGGCTTTTAGGGGTTAGGTGTGCTAAAATAAACTTTTGGGTCATTCAGGGACTAAAAGTGTCAAAAAGTGCACAAGTTTGCATTTTCGCGCATATCTTACGTTCTGGATACATCTGGACATCCAAAAATTTATGTAAGCATGACTACATTATATTTTAGTGTTCGCCTTAAGAAAAATCCAATCGTCACGTCATTTGGATCGTTTTTCGCGCTTATGCGCATTTCGTCGTAATTAAGCGAACATCGCGTTCGTACGACCAAACGAACCATCATCCGACCTATTTTTGAACATGTTTCATGTCCACAATGTTTAGGCAACATTTTAGGGCCTTAAAGATGGCTTTACGGGCCTTGGAAGTGTCGGAAATGCCTTGAAACACGTGCAGGGACCAAACATGTAACTTTTGAAACTTTCTGGATCAGGTGAGGGTGTCGCGTAGCGCGAGCCCTAGAGGCTCACCTGTCGCGCTACGCGACTGAGTGATCTGGGCCAGATTCAATGGTTAAGCACAAGTTGCAACCCAATCAATTCTTAACCACATGTTTAGAGATGATGTGTCATTAAGTTATGGAGCATTTTGAGGCACCACAAGTTGCCAACAAGTGTACGCCTTGGATTCGATCACGTACTACGAGAAACGATCCTAACGGTGGTGCATATCCTATAAATACCCACCATAATCACTTGCAAAAACCCACTAAATTCTGAATTTGTTCTCTAAGTTGGGGTGTTTTATCACTTCATACCTGAGAATACTCGGAAGTTCAATCTAGCGGGGACCCTTCGTAAGTATTCCTTCGTTCCTTTATCGCTTTCGAGTCCGAAAGTCAAACTTTGTTTGACTTTCTGCATTGACCAGTTTATGGTCGATGCAAAGTTCGTTTGAACTTCATAACGTGAGCGTGATCACGATGGTTATAGTCCCTAGTGACTATACCTACTGATCACCACGTTATCTAGGCTCAGTGACGAGCCGTAGTTTCGGCCAGAATACGTATCTTTGCGTATTTTGTAACCAAACTACTTATGGGTATCAAAACCGTTTGTTTTGATACCAAGCTTGTTTTCTAACTTAGTTAAGCATGTTTTAACATGCTTAGCTCGTCACTTTTAGTTTAGTGCTTAATTAGGGTCGTAAGGTAAGCGATCTAAACAATCGCTTATACTTTCGAACCCGACCCGTTTGGTCGATCATTAAGATCCGACCAAACATATTAGGTGACCTTATGGTCACGTTGTTTAGGTAGTTGTATGATAGGTAGTGTATATGCCTTAGGTAAATTACCAGAATACCCTTTTCGTGTATAATTGGTAATTAAGCTTATGTAACCTAAACTTTTGTCACATAACTGATTATATAACATGATTAAACATGTATAGGCATATAATACTTGTCATAGGACTAGTTAGACGTCTCGAACGCGCTTTGCGCACACGACGCGTTAAAGTAGCGTATGTTACCTTAATGGGTCGCGATGGGTCGAAAGCACTTAGGATAGTCTCAATGTAGTATGTAGGCCTTGTTAAATCATATCATATGAGTTCCAATACTCATTTGGTTTACCAAGCCTCATCCTATCCGATCTCCCGATTTAAGTCCGGTTTATTTATATAGTTTTTAGATTGCCGACTGGTTCCGTGCTCCCTCTAGCTTTGTTTGGTTGTTGTTCAAGACCTCTAAGCATTCTCAGGCGAGTACATTATTCCCCTCTTTTACTGTTTTCAACTGTTTTGGGGTGACTCATATGTGCTAAATGTTTTATCAATGGTTTCAAGAACAATTACAATGTGGTTTCAAGAACGATAACAATTATTTCAAGAACGCTAACAATGATTTCAAGAACGCTAACAATGATTTCAAGAACGAATACAATGATTTCAAGAACGAATACAATGATTTCAAAAACTAATAACAATTTCAATAAAGTGAACGAACTTGTTGGTTGTAGTTTACATGACCGATGACATTCATTAGCAATGATCAAGCCGACCAGTATTAGGTTATGGTACCATAGGATCTGACAAATCCCGTTATTTACTGCACCCATTGTTATGTGTGGGGGTTGTGGGTAGCGACTGAATCTGTAATTATTAACTTATCCTTTGGTAAGGATTTGTTAAGAACGAGAACGAGAGCGAGATGGAACGAGGAACGCGTCAAGAAGGTTTGAATGTTATTAGAGAATCGATCATAAAGTAGTTCACGATTAAAACAAGAACGATTAGAACGAATGGGTAACGATTGGGTAAACATTTGTACATGATTTACATTTGATCATGCATTTACACGAAACATAGTATTGGTTTAAACCAAGTTTTACTTCAATACTTTGTTGTTGTGCATATGGTTTAGTTGAGACATTTCACTTGCCATACATGGATATTTGACATAGACATTTGACATGGATATTTGACATAAACATTTTGACATTGGTTTGGTTTGATTAAGTGATTAAGTAACGATGCGTGTGTAATATGATACAAACATGGTGGATACGCCGCTGGTACTTCCTATATATAAGTGTTTGTATGGTATTACATATTGTAGCGTTATTTGAATCATTTCAGTTTGAGACATAGAACATTTTATACAAGTAACATACTTTTCACAAGACATTTATTTACAAACAACTTATCTTACACAAACTCATTTTTACATGGTTATTCATTTAATCATGCATTATTCTCTTATTTATACTTATCATCCGAACTTATTATTTTTCAAATGATTTACAAAGACAAAGCAAATTACAAGGTTCATGACTAAACATTTTCTCAAACAGAAGTCATGAAACTTATTTTCAACAAAACTAATGTATTCGCCAGCATTTCTTTGCTGACCTCGTTTTCACATATGTTTCAGGTATTGTTGGATGATGTCGATTGATAAGATGCATGCTCACATAGGACTGGACAAGGCCTTAGTGACTCAATAACAATGATAGACTATGTTTAAATAGTGTATTTAGATTTCCAGACGATGTAATTACTCATGGTTTAATAAAACGAAACACTTTTGATATCCATGGTTATGAAACATTAATTCTGTTGCAACACGCCCCGATGTTTCCGCCGCGATTTGTTGTTTTACGCGGTCGGGGTGTGACAGTTATTAGCGAGACGACCATATAAGTAGTTTCACGACCTAAAACGAATTAAACGATTTACGATTGGTTTTCACACGATGTTTTAACGATTGGGTAAACGATTGGCTTCAAAGCGATATACGATATTATTTTGGTTATACATATTACATGATTTACATTTGGGCATGAACATTACTTTGGTGGTTTGGTTTGGATTAAGTGATTAAGTAACAATGCGTGTGGAATATGATACAAGCATGGTGGATACGCCGCTGGTACTTCCTATATATAAGTGTTTGTATGGTATTACATATTGTAGCGTTATTTGAATCATTTCAGTTTGAGACATAGAACATTTTATACAAGTAACATACTTTTCACAAGACATTTATTTACAAACAACTTATCTTATACAAACTCATTTTTCATGGTTATTCATTTAATCATGCATTATTCTCTTATTTATACATATCACCTGAACTTATCATTGTTTTTCAAATAATTTACTAAAACAAATGTTTTTGGGTTAAGAGTCATGGCTACGAGGTTTTACAAATTATAACCCGCTTGATTTGAGTTAGTTAATTAAGTTGCAATATTATACTCTTTTCAAAAACAAAGTTTTTAAATAAAGTATTGCAACGTCTAAACTAGCCATGATTTCGACACTCCTACAAAACCTATGTACTCGCCAGCATTTCTTTGCTGACCTCGTTTTCACATATGTTTCAGGTATTGTTGAATGATATCGTTTGATAAGATGCATGCTCACATAGGACTGGACAAGGCCTTAGTGACTAAATAACAATGATAGACTATGTTTAAATAGTGTATTTAGATTTCAAGACGATGTAATTATTCAATGTTTAATAAAACGAAACACTTTTTGGTATCCATGGTTATGAAACATTAATTCTGTTGCAACACGCCCCGATGTTTCCGCCGCGATTTGTTGTTTTACGCGGTCGGGGTGTGACAGAAAAGATGGTATCAGAGCCAATGGTTATAGGGAATTAGGTTATTAGTAATGCTTTGACCTAGTCTATAACCTTCTTAGGACCCTAACGCGAGTTTACTTGCGTTTAGTCATAAAACAATACCATCACCTATCCTTAGGCGACGACCACAACAAGAACATATATTTCAAAACCGCTTTGAACATTAATCATCTGTTCTAGGATGATTGATTACTAGGTTTTGAACCCTCTATTGTAAGGTTTTGAACTCTCTATTATATGGTTTTGAACCTCTTTGAGTTTTCAAAACTTCGTCAAGGTTTTGGGTTTTAAATAATGTGAACACGTGCAAACTGGAAGGGTGAATGCCTGTATTCTGGGTTTTCTGGCTAGGCAAGCACTTCGTATACATCTCATCAGACGCGAGACCAGTTGTGCTTACCTGGGAATTCTTGGGATGAGTGTTCACTTATTAGGCGAGCATGTCTTCGCGATACATTATTTTTGACCCATTTACTTTGATCAGTCACCGTCTCATTTGTTTGCCTTAGGTAACAAACAAATGATCGCAATCTTCATGCGTTATCATTCTGTTTTGATTGTCCAATAATCTTTCACCTGTTTCTCCCTATGCCTTTCTTTTTCTTCAAGAATGTCTCTTCATCACGATGACGCCCAGATATCTGAGCAAGCAGCCAAATTAGCTCAGCGAATAGGCGAAGTAGTCCTGAAGACTGTTGAATTAGCTACTGCCCTGTATCATCTCCAGGATGAAGCCACTCAAGAGTCACCAAGACAGGCAGGACCTAGTCAGGCGACAACACCATCAGCCAATAAACCAATCGAGGAATCAAAGACCATGGATGAACGATCCCCTAAGAAGTCAAAGAAGCGAAAGGCTTCTCAGAACTTCGCCATGGTCGCTCACAATGGTAAAGCAGTCCCCAACCAACCAGCTCAACCCCCTGCTAGGTGTGTATGGTTTTTCCTATGATACCTACATCAAGGAACTATGTACCTTACAACCTACTCTTGTGATTTCTCTCTCTCAAATGATTGCTCATGATTCCCTCGAAAATTTTAAGTACTCGTTTCACTCTAAGAAACAAAGTACAGAAAAATTAAGTGACATTATGAGTAATCGTGCTTTTCGCACATCAGTGCCTTTAAATCCTTGGTTAGATAACTAAGGGTATTTTCAAATCTCATACCCATTACGTTTTGATTTTTCAACATACACAGTACCAGTATTTCAAAACAATCTTTATGATCTCAAAACATTTCATATAGTTTGAAAACAATTTTTCTAGATGCATTGTCTGTGTTATTTCAAAAACATTGGCCATGTTATCAAAACCAACCTTTCTAATTTCAAAATATTTCATATAGTCTGAAGACAATATTAACACAATACATTTTCTGATCAAGTGCATGATTTCGAAAAGCAACATTCATGTCTTTCAAAAACCTTATACATAATTTCAAAATTCATCTCGCATGATTTTAAAAACATTTTTTTTGTAAATATATCTACCTAATACACCTACTTTATTTCAAAAGTATTATATATAAGGTTTCAAAAACGTTAAACACCTTTTTCTTAAAAGAACCCCATGCATAGTTTTCAAAAATATTTTCCTCATACATTGACTTAACCTTCAAAATTCTGCTTCATATGTCGCCTTGGCATATCTAGCATCTCAATTTCATAAGCATTTTTACTTCATGTTTTGACATAAGCACGTCCAGTGCAAGGTATCAAAACATCTTCAACTTCTAAAATCCATAAGGGATCTTTTTATCTTCACAATTAGATCCTTGTGGATGATCATCATTCAAATCAGAGTCCTTAATTGGATTCCTCATATACCTAAATTCGAACATTTCGGTTCCTTAAAATCGAAATCGAATTTTCTTTTTGAATCTTTTTATCCTTATAGTTGGATTCTTGATAACGTTTAAAGTACCAAATGAAATTCACGGAATGGATTCCTAGTGTGCTTTAAATGCATGTACGCAATTTACAAGACAAATTAACGAACAATTTTGTGGTTATATGATATGTGACTATGTGTTTATGCATCTTTTGTTTTCATTTATGCATTTTTGTGTTTTTGGTATACTCTGGATATTCGTTATCCAAATCCTCGTAGAATCTTTCATATCTTCATATGAGGGATTCGTAGAAGGATATTCAAAGGTACTACCTTAAATCCTTAATGGGCTTCTATGTAATAGTTAAGACCCTTGGATTATATAGTACCACTCCAGACCCTTTTTAGTGGTCTAGTCAAAAGATTGATTCGCAATCTGGTTAAAGAATGACATCTAGTGATGTAGCTGGACAGACTCCTTGATAGTCTATTTAGATCATTTATTGATTTAGTCAAAAGGACTCTATGGCGGTCTAGTTACACTCATCACAGGTATGTTCATTTGGTTTTACCCTACACATTATAAAATAGACTGTGTGAACTGTGCAAGGAATTGTCTAATTATGGACGCGTACATAATTATGAAATTTAGTGCATAGGAACCCAGTAAGGTTTATTATGTGTAAGAACCAATAGTGACAAAAATAACGAAATGAGAACGATGTAATGGAGGTACGGTGGACGCACCAATGACGCTTCATATACTTGTATATAAGTATCCCTCTTACATTGCAAACATAATGTTATTAAGGTTACTAGAAGTTCAAGAACCCTAACCAATGTTATTCGATCTTTTCAATTTCATGTTTTCAAGCTCTCACAAGTTTCATCTAAATAAATTTCGGGACGAAATTTCCTAAAGTAGGGGAGACTGTAACACCTGTGCCTCCACGGCCATCAAACAAATACCAAACCAATGAAATATTATATTTCATACTTGGGATTTGTAAAAATTATGTGTATCTTTTACACATATCAACTCTTGTTTGATTTTAAGCTTTAAATCGCTTTCTGGAGGGTTATACGCGCTCTGATGCGTAAATATAACCAGTTTAATGCAACGAACACTCCGGAATAGTGAAATAGGCTTAACATACCTTAAATAACCTTTACATAACTTAGAAATAAGTTTTGGAAGGTTTGGTATGCCGAAAACAAGTTAACTCGCTTACAGGGACTAAATATGACAAACTGCGAAAGTATGCCAATTTGAACTGTAACAGACCTTCCGGAACATGACCATAAGTTAAACATACCATAAATATCCTTTACAAAGCTTAGAAATAGGCTTTGAGGGGTTCGGTGTGCTAAAATAAACTTTTGTGGCATTCAGGGACTAAAAGTGTCAAAAAGTGCACAAGGTTGCATTTTCGCGCATAACTTACGTTCTGAATACATCTGGACATCCAAAAATTTATGTAAGCATGACTACATTATATTTTAGTGTTCGCCATAAGAAAAATCCATTCGTCGCGTCATTTGGATCGTTTTTCGCGCTTATGCGCATTCCGTCGTAATTAAGCGAACATCGCGTTCGTACGACCAAACGAACCATCATCCGGCATATTTTTGAGTATGTTTTGAGTTCCCTATACTTTAACTTCATTTTAGAGCCTTGAAATGAGGTTAACGGGGTTCAAACGCATCGAAAAAGGCCTTAAACACGTGCAGGGACCATTGCTGCCAATTTGCAAACTTTCTGATTCAGGGGAGGCAGTAGCGTAGCGCGAGCCCTAAGGGCCTACCCGTCGCGCTACGCGACTGCATGATCTGACCAGATTCATTGTTTTTGTTACAAGTTGCAACCAATTAATCCTTAACCACATGTTTTAAGTTGATGTGTCACAAAGTTAAGGAGCATATGTGGCTCCATAACCTTTGTGACAAGTGTACGGTTCCGATTAAGGCACGTTATTCAAGAAACGATCTTAACGGTTACCCGAAATCTATAAATACCCCACCCCCTTTTCTTCATTTCTCACAAATCTGATCATTTGGGCTCTAAGTTGGAACCTTCGTTTCATACCTGAGCTATTTTGATCTGGGTTAGCATTCGGGGACCCTTCGTAAGTATTCTTTCGTTCTTTTCCTTATTTTTACTGCTTTTCGAGTCAGAAAGTCAAACTTTGTTTGACTTTCAGCGTTGACCAGAAATGGTCAATGCGAAGTTCGTTAGAACTTCGCAACGTGATTGTAATCACGATGGTCATAGTCCCTTGGGACTATGCCTACTGATTACCACGTTGTCTAGGGTCGTAGGGTAAGCGATCTAATAAATCGCTTATACCTCGAACCCGACCCAGTTTGGTCGATCATTAGGATCCGACCAAATACATTAGGTGACCCTAGTATAGGGCATAACCTTCCGAGGTTATACCCTATGGTCACATCGTTTAAGTAGTTGTATGATAGGTAGTTTATATGCCTTAGGTAAATTACCAGAATACCCTTTTCATGTATAATTGGTAATTAAGCATATGTAACCTAAACTTTTGTCACATAACTGATTATGTAACATGTTTAGGCATATAACACTTGTCATAGGACTAGTTAGACGGTCTGAACGCGTTTCACGCGCACGACGCGTTAAAGTAGCATATGTTACCTTAATGGGTCGCGATGGGTCGAAAAGCAATTAGTTTAGTTTCATTGTAGTATGTAGGCCTTGTTAAACCATATCATATGAGTTCCAATACTCATTTGGTTTACCAAGCCTCATCCTATCCGATCTCCCGATTTAAGTCCGGTTTATTTAAATAGTTTTAGATTGCCGACTGATTCCGTGCTCTCTCTAGCTTTGTTTGGTTGTTGTTCAAGACCTCCAAGCATCCTCAGGCGAGTACATTATTCCATCTTTTACTGTTTTCAATTGTTTTGGGGTGACTCATATGTGCTAAATGTTTTCGATGTTATAACGATGGTTTCAAAAACAATTAAGGCGATTTATACAAAACTAATAACGATTTCAATAAAGTGAACAAACTTGTTGGTTGTGTTTACATAACAAATGACATTCATTAGCAATGATCAAGCCGACCAGTATTAGGTTATGGTACCATAGGATCTGACTAATCCCGTTATTTACTACACCCGTGGTTATGTGTGGGTATGGTAGGTAGCGACTGAATCTGTAATTATTAACTTACCCTATGGAGGTTTGTTAATGCGAAAACGAGAAGCGACGAGTGATGAGTCACGAAGGTTTGAATGTTATTAGCGAGACGACCATATAAGTAGTTTCACGACCTAAAACGAATTAAACGATTTACGATTGGTTTTCACACGATGTTTTAACGATTGGGTAAACGATTGGCTTCAAAGCGATATACGATATTATTTTGGTTATACATATTACATGATTTACATTTGGGCATGAACATTACTTTGGTGGTTTGGTTTGGATTAAGTGATTAAGTAACAATGCGTGTGGAATATGATACAAGCATGGTGGATACGCCGCTGGTACTTCCTATATATAAGTGTTTGTATGGTATTACATATTGTAGCGTTATTTGAATCATTTCAGTTTGAGACATAGAACATTTTATACAAGTAACATACTTTTCACAAGACATTTATTTACAAACAACTTATCTTATACAAACTCATTTTTCATGGTTATTCATTTAATCATGCATTATTCTCTTATTTATACATATCACCTGAACTTATCATTGTTTTTCAAATAATTTACTAAAACAAATGTTTTTGGGTTAAGAGTCATGGCTACGAGGTTTTACAAATTATAACCCGCTTGATTTGAGTTGGTTAATTAAGTTGCAATATTATACTCTTTTCAAAAACAAAGTTTTTAAATAAAGTATTGCAACGTCTAAACTAGCCATGATTTCGACACTCCTACAAAACCTATGTACTCGCCAGCATTTCTTTGCTGACCTCGTTTTCACATATGTTTCAGGTATTGTTGAATGATATCGTTTGATAAGATGCATGCTCACATAGGACTGGACAAGGCCTTAGTGACTAAATAACAATGATAGACTATGTTTAAATAGTGTATTTAGATTTCAAGACGATGTAATTATTCAATGTTTAATAAAACGAAACACTTTTTGGTATCCATGGTTATGAAACATTAATTCTGTTGCAACACGCCCCGATGTTTCCGCCGCGATTTGTTGTTTTACGCGGTCGGGGTGTGACACTTATCTCATTGCCTCTTAACTCGCGCTAAAAGGTTCCCCCGAATTCAAGCAACACGACTAATGACATCACAACATAGAGCATGTAAGTTCAAGAAGAGTCCCTCTCTTAACACACGTAACATGGGTTGGTAACATAGAAACTCATACTGTAGTGCCAAGTGTGCATTCGCATGTGATGTTAATCATAAGCAAACACTAGATATACTATGCAACAGTAAACAAGAGACGAACCTTGCAGTCTGGAGCTGAGTGTCATGGTCGATTTCGGATCAGTTCGTTTATAGTCTGGTTTTATAAAAACGTTTTAAAACCAAGTTCACTATAACCAGTGGCTCTGATACCAAACTGTCACACCCTCAAATTACCACTTAGGGAGTGTCCCTGTTAGGCGTGTGACCACTAGTAATGAGCCACCAATTACATTGAATCCATAAGTTTAAAATAAAGTTTCATCATTTAATAGTAATAAAATCCAAACATAAGTAATTCGAAAACCATCAAGTTCAGCGGAAGCGTTAACGTAACATAATGTAAATACTTTCCAAACAACCATAGTAAATAAATGTTTGATAAATAAACCCATCAATGCAACCATGACCACTCACGCCCTCCAGCCAGCAAGTTCCTGTTCCCAAGTACCTAACGACCTGCGAGCATGTAACAAGTGTATCAGACAAAGCTGGCGAGTTCACAGTTTTAGAAAACGTTTGTTACCAGTTGTATGTAAAACAGTTCACTGACAAATGCAAGTAATATTGTTAATATCTCAATTCCGAACAAGACGGCTCCTGATGTACATGACTGCCCTTTCCCACGTACTCCTATCCAGTACTGGGCCCGACTGGGTCATTAGTTCACATCCGTCCTATCTAGGAGCGGTGTGGGGTGCCAAACCTAAGTAGCGCTACCAACTAATACCCGTTACCCTCCAGGTAACAATATAAGGGACTTACAAGAATGATAGGTGAGAATATTAACCAATATACCCGTTTTTACCCAAAAGACTTATCCCTCCACGGGATACCCACTGACTGTCCCCAACCACTGGGACGCATGCTCGAATGTAGTGAACTCACCTTTGATTTGCTCGGTAGGATTATCTATGAGTCTACCAGATGATCAAGTATGTCCTAAAGGAATTACCGATCACAGTCAGTTCTACTAGCACATAAACCACAACTTTCATATTCAAGTAGTTCATGTAGTCATTGATCACATACGACACGCCTACTGTACACGTAAGACATGCATATAGTTGAGATCACGACAGTTAACCCACTCACATTCGGATCATATAAGTTTCGTATCACAAAGTCGATGACTACGCAACACAATGTACCAATAACAGGCGGCCCATTGCATAATTCCCAAACCAAACGGCCTAACAAACAGTTTACATAAAATCACCAACATTACTATCCCACCCCTTAAACCCGTTTGGCCCATGACAGAATAATCCCATTCCCTTTTTGTGGCCGGTTGGGCTGTCCAGATCGTCTAACCCCATGTAAAGCGGTCCACATTTCAATTATTCTGTTTTTGGTTATGTGGCCTGGTTACTCGGTCCATTATAATGGCAGCCCACCATCATGTAAAGCCCACAAATAACACATATAATTACTAACACATATTCAGTTAACACAAACTTGTAGCCCACCATCATGTTTCACGAGAATTATAAGTTGTTTGCAATTAGAATTTTAACATTCTTTCAATGTTTCATGTGGCCTTACTTTCATTCTGATATTAATCCATTTAATATAATACATCACATGGCCTCATTGACAATCACAAGTTATGATGGACACAATCATTACACATAGTCTCGTAAACACCAAAGATATAAGGCACATGGCCGCCATTTCCTTAACATATCACATGGTGGCATTATTAATCCATATTCACTATTAAATGGCTAACATGTAATCAGGATTCAAATCCACATGATGCCTTAAAACAATCAGCAATAATCAGTACACATAATGCCTACTATGAACTGTGAGTTATCCGGATTACCTAAGAGACTATCATCATACCAACAATACAAACCATGCACAGGTTAATCGGCCCCCACCACAATCATCATAGTTATCAATCACTTACTAGCATTCCATCCAACTTATTATATGTCTGTTATGTGTACTAGAATCATAACACTCATCTAATAGCCAGACCTCCTAATCATAGTGTTCTGTCATGTTTCAATAGAGTATGAATACATACATATATCACTTGATGTTCATTGAAATCATACATAACAAAATTGACCGCACAGAACTAGCAAGACCAACAATCAATAATTAAAACTAACGTATCAAGAATCTACTAACCAAGGACTTAAACACACATGAATTTACTAACCAGATGTCTCGAATGATCAAGATGTAAATGCGAAGAGAGGGGGGCTTCTCCTGCCGTCTCAATTCCAAGGAGGGGTGGGGTGATTAAGGTTGTTATGTTGAAATTGTGAGACACGAAAATGGTTACGTGCACTGCATTATAAGGCCACTATCTACACAAATGGGCCGGTGGTAGTTTGCTAAGCAAACAGTGATGTGGGCCAAGCATAATTACTAAATTTGGGCCGGTTGTGTTTCTTAATCATAATAATGATTTGGGCCGGTACTATTCACTGAACACAACAGTGAATTACACGCGAGTTCTACGTATATGATCCGACCCCGATTCGCTTACAAGGCCCACTAACTAAGGCCCATTTCCTACTCCCGTTTTACTAAGCCCGCACACATATACGATCTAAACAGTCGGGTATATACGACCCATTGAACAATTTCAAGTATACAACTTGCACACAAAGCATTTAACGATACACACGCGCAACTTAATAAACCTTGTATGATCGTGCAATAAAAACAATTAGATGTAGAGACACACGTCAAGGATTGTGGGATTTCAGCAATGCTAGCCTTGGAAATACGGGTTGTCACACCTTGGTTGTGTTCTCATGCAAAGGAACAAAGTCATAGCCTACGCATCGAGAGAATTGAAAATCCATGAGAAAAACTACATAACTCATGATCTTGAGTTAAGCGCTGTGGTTTTTGCTCTCAAAATTTTGAGACACTACCTTTATGGAACAAAATGTGTGGTTTTCACTGACCACAAAAGTCTCCAACACATCTTCAATCAGAAAGAACTAAACATGAGACAACGACGTTGGGTAGAACTTCTAAACGACTACGACTGCGAGATTCGCTACCATCTTGGAATGGCAAATTTCGTAGCCGATGCGCTAAGTCGTAAAGAAAGAGTCAAGCTTCATTATGTTCGAGTTCGAACTGATATTCAAACCCGCATCTTTCAAACTCAACATACTTGTGTTACACAAGGCTTGATGGGTAAAGAATTACCATGTCACATTAAACCTGAGCTTGAATTGAGAGACTTTGGGATATTCTATTTCATGGGCTGTTTGTGGGTCCCAAGTATAGACAATCTTCGCACCTTGCTTATGGATGAAGCTCATAAGTCTCGTTATTCAATTCATCCTAGTGCCGACAAAATGTATAAGGATATTCGAACCCAGTTTTGGTGGCCGGGAATGAAGAAAGACATTGCCTTATACGTATCCAAATGCCTTACTTGTCTGAAGGTTAAGGTCGAACATCAACATCCCTCTGGATTATTGGAACAACCAGAGATACCGGTTTGGAAATGGGAAAACATTGCCATGGATCTCATTACCAAACTACCGCGCACTAATAGAGGTCATGATGCCATTTGGGTAGTAGTTGATCGTTTGAAAAAATCAGCGCACTTCTTGCCAATCTGTGAGGATTTCTCTGCTGAAAAGCTTGCCAAGATCTAGTCCCTTGTAGCCAACGTCTACAAGAAAATTGTTAGTAATGACCAGGTACTGCCTCAGGATGTTACCAATATCCTGGTTCAGTATCCTGATCATAAACAGCTAACAGATAATCAAGATACAAAGTCAGGATATGGGCTCAGAATTTCACCCATAACAATATCCATGATCACGAGATTTTCAATGATCAATATACAATCACATTCTCAATGAAGTAGACCAACAAAGGTTCATGGTTTATCATTAGTTTCTTGGACAAACAAATATGTAATCATTTCAATATTGTTATACTCGTTACATAATATTGCTACTTTAGCATATTTTAGATATGACAAATGAAAATTGTTTTATCCGATTTTTTCTTGTAAACAATCTTTTCTTTGCATAACATGAATAGAGAAGTAATTAAATGTCCAAGTTATGTAAGGTCTAAATCTTACGACCTTCTACAAACTCATAAAGAGATTTAAGAAGTATGACACTTCGAGTGTCACATCTAACCTTATTGATACTCTTTCATGAGAGTGATAAAAAAACCACAACTTTGGTTTATGAGTTCTATTCAATAGTATCCATACTATAATGCATACCATAAAATCATATTATACAATACATTATGTTATGATATTTCACCATATAAAAACGAGTTATGATAAGCCTCAACACATTTATGAAACAAAAAAAAACTTTTTCTATATTTATAAGCAAACATATATAATTTATGTAATAACCTATTACTTTCTAACCAATCGCAAAGATATTTTACATACAAATCTACATTACTCTATTTCGAAACAGATAAATAAATATTAAAACCACCATAAACGTTGTTCAAGTTTTTATTCAAAGATGTTTGGTTTTTAATCCCAAAACAAACTTGTGGGTATCAAAAACAATTTACATGCAAGTTTAAAGTATGTTGTTGTGTTAACGGTGAAAACTTCGAATAACTATTGAGTCAAAGTAACAGACTAACTGTAGTACTTTAGGCTATGATTGAATTAATACCAAAATTATAGTACATCACTTGATTTCTATTTTCTTTTTTTTTTCTCTGATATCAATCCTATAATTAAAACCTTCTTGATAAAAGAAAATATAAAATCAAACCCTAGTTATGCACTGTTAGGGATAGAATTTCATAGCTTATGGATCACGGATCCTCAAGTATAGCTTAGATCACGGATCCTCAGTTCAGTTTGAATGAAGGATCCTCAGGAGACGCTGCAAGAATAAGGATCCAGGATCCTCATTGTTATTCTGAACTAACAATTGTTTCCATCACCTTTTGGCTTGTTTTGCAGGTATGTTTCGAAGAGGACTTATTCCATCCAAGATTCCAGGAGAATATGCTCTTTATTTTCAACATGTGCACAGGCTGATGACCGTTGGTGGTGATCGTGGGTGAATGGCTGATTTTTTGGATAGTTAGTTAGGATATTTTTAGCTAGGATAAGAGGGGTATTGAGCTTATTTTTAGAAACTACTTGCACTTCGCGAAACACACATCATTTCTGCTGCCAACTCTCGAACACACATACTAGAAATCATTGTATCAAGCTCAATACTTCCAAAGTTGTAAACTTGTTTATTCAATATACTTGATAGTGATAGTTTTCACTATCCGAGGTTTTTTATGCCGGAGATCATTCATTCATCAAGGGCTTTTTCCTCGTATAAATCCTTGTGTCCACCACTCATTTTCGTTCAATTCACTGTTCATATATTTGATCATTTAACTAAGCATCATACCTCACAAAACAGATTTGGTTGCATTATCCTTGTGTGATTTTGGACCAAAACAGTTTGGCGCCCACCGTGGGGCAATCGGTGCTTCATTCTTGAAAAATCTTGTCCATTTCATTCATTTCTATCCATTACCTTCAACTACATTGCTTCTCATGCGAAGAATACTTCAAGCTCCATGCAGGCGATCACCTCTTCACAGGGCATTCCACCTTTGCCTCCTGCTCCTTCTGGGTCCCAGAAGAATGATGAGAATGCTGCGAAGAAACAAACCCCCGTTTTCTCAAAATCAACTACTGCTGTTACTTCTGGCCCTACTAACAATGATCTTTACTCTTTGATTTTGCAGATGAAGGATTACATGCAACAGCAGGACAGAACAAACGACAGGATCCTTCGTGAAATTGATGAGATCAAGAAATTGAAGAGATCAGCGGAGGATCACTCTCCATTGTGCCTAGATCACTGAATTTCGATACTCCAGTCATAACTACCCAGCATCTCGCAGCATCAGGCATCCAATACCAGGGTGGATCATCGAGTATACGGTATGGTTCAACGGCAATGACACAGGCTCTAGGATCCTACTTCCAGCCTTCAGGATCCTCTCTTCAGCCTCAAGGATCCTCCTTCCAGCATCAAGGATCCTTCTCTAGTTCAGGAGGATACATGGGGACGCAGACAGCTCAAGGATCCTACTCTTAGTATCCAGGATCCTCGTCTCAGGTTCAAGGATCCTCATCTCAGGTTCAAGGATCCTCATCTCAGGCTCACGGATCCATGGATTATCCTCCAAGACCCCCAGCTTCGATGTATCATGTGACAACCCAAATTCTCAAGGTTAGTACACTTGACTAGTATCGATATTTTTATGCCTATGTTCCGTAAACCTAGTAGACTTGTTTAATCACACTTAGTTATCATGATTAGATGGTTGTGAGTTTGCTACCTGTTAATTGATAAATGTTCAGATTACATGTGTATATTCAGTCACATGTTATGATTATATGTTTAGGTCATAGGTGTTGGTTAGGTTTTTAGGATCTTGAACTAATTCAGCTGGGCCGCAACTTACTTGAGCCATATACACACATTGTTTGGTCACAGACCCCTCTCATCTCGGCCCACACACCCTACACATTCTGTTAAGCCCAATGTGGAGGACAAACCAAGCCCAACTAGTACGCACATATGTTATACGCACACATGATCATACATCCCCATATTTCCATATCACGTATTACACCTCAAACCCTAATTCCATTCACCTTGGGCAGCAACTTCTCCCCTCGCTCGAAGCTCTATTTCTCGTGATAACATAATCCTCACACGCGATTCTTCTTGGTTAGTAACCTATCCTCGTCTCCATCTATGCTCCATGTTGTTCAGCCGTTTGATTGTGTGTTGAGTCTTGGTTTTGTTATAGATTTTCTTTATATATTTGCATGATAGTAAGATTCTTAAAGAATCCATGTTAATTACAAACTGCTAAGACTAGGAGCATGATGGATGTTAAAGACTGATGAACTAGGGCTCGTGCATGGTAAAACTCGAAGAGTTTATCTTGATAATTATGAGTAGTGATTATGTTTACATGTATCATGTTTTGTTCAGATTACAAGTGGTAGTAATTATGCTTTTGTTCAGATTCGACGGTGGTAGTTAAGGCTACTCGAAAAACTAAACACATGTTATTAGAATATGATAATAATGATAGGATGTAGAAAATATTAGAACTCTCGAATAGTGGAGCCGTTAAATAATGGATATTAACATTCAAATAACTTATGTATATATTGTTTTCTAAGGAGGTAGGATTTATATGTTAATATGAAAAACTGTTACAAAGGTGAATCATGATCGAGTGGGCCGCACAGAATTGTTAAATGCACACATTTAAAGTAGTCTGTTAAATTTTGGGCCACACACAATTGGTTTTAAAGTTGGGCCGGGGTGCTTTAGAGGGGGGGAATCGCATAGTTGCTTGGGCCTTCGGGCTATGTTAAAAGTGTTTTATTGGAATTCAGGTTAGACTAGGATATACAAATTAAATCTTGTGTTTTAATGTGTTGATCTATGATTTCGGGCTGCGCTGAACCCGAACAGTAACAGGCAGCACAACTGGCCACACACCTAGCCGGGCTTGAAACCAAGTGGGCCGCACTTTAAGTTGAATGATGTAACAAACTGCCATGTGTTGTTTAGTCGGTGATGCTTGTGATCCGAATGTGTTAATACATGAACTTGTATCGTAAATGTATTATTACCCGGATGCTTGTATGACATACGTGATGTTATATGTTTAGATGTTTATTGCTTAAGCAATACGTGTGACTAGATACGTAAATTGTGAATTCATGAAACTAACTGTCTCTGGTAACCACGATAGGCTTTGATTGATCAACTGTTTAACGAGCATTTAATCTAACCGAGCAAACCGAGGTGAGTTCACACTTTCTACAAGGCATGGGATTCCCGGTGGTTTGGGAATGGGTTAATAAACTAAAACGGAATCTACATATCCTCCTTGGGTAGGATATGTACGGCCATCCTCCTTGGGTAGGATGCCACTATAAATCCTGCGTATTCTCCTTGGGTAGAACTACGTACGTTCGTCCTCCTTGGGTAGGACAACAACCTTACAACTTACTAGACCAAAACTCTATCATGAAGTCCCTCATTTTATATAGACTTAATCGCCGAGGCCGATGGGGAGCGGGTCATTAGTTAATAGCGCTATTAGGTTTAACAAACCTCACACCGTGTCGTTCGAACGGGCGTGTACTAATGGACTAAAGGCAAAGGGTCAATGCTAATAGACATTGACTTAGGGCACAACTTATTTTCGTAGTAGTCGATATGGTACGGTCTGGTAACGCACATGGGAAGCCCCCACTAAATATCGTAAAAAGGTTTGGGAAACAGAGTAAACTGGTAATTCACATGGGAAGCCCCCACCAACTATGGATATGTTTGGGAAACAGGGTAAACTGGTTAATCATATTTTCAACTATGGGGTAAACCCCACGGCAAGTAAGCCAACTAAAGACAAACTATGTTTTCGTAAACAACTTAGAACGAACACCCAACTGTGAACTCGCTCAACTTTGTTGTTGATTCGTTGTTACATGCCTTGCAGGTCTTTAGGTGCATATTGACTGGAACTTGCTGTCTGGGAGGCTGGAGTGGTCATGGGTCGAGATACATGGAAACATAACACAACACAAATGGCTTTTACATGTGGTTATAAACTCTTAACGAATGAATTATGCTTCCGCTGTAAACTGTGAAATATTGTAATGTTGTAACACTTACTGTTAATCAATGAAAGTTTTATTTACATATACCTATGAGTTCAATGTGATTGATGGCTAAGATCCTGGTATGTCACATGCCTCGCGGGGGTTTTCCGCGTGTGGTATTTTGGGGGTGTGACAGATTGGTATTAGAGCCATTGGTTATAGTGAACTTGGTTTTAAAAAGGGGGAAATGTTTTTGTAAAACCTGACTATAACCGAACAGTTCTAAAGACGTGAATACGACCATGACACTCAGCTCCAGATTGCAAGGTTCGTCTCCCATATACTCATTGTACTACATAACTAGTGAACACCTACATACGATATTGCATGTGATTGCACGATTAGCACAACGATATGAATTCATGTACACTTGCACGTGTTATGTGACTGATAGGGTGGTAAATCCCTAAACCTTCATGACCTACGCTTCGTGATACCCTTTGATTGCTACTCGAGTTTGGGGAACCATTTGACATGAGTTAAGAGGAGCTGAGATGAGCATGCAAATCACAATATTATTGTGGGTGCACACATAATAATAGTGTGGGGTGCATGCGAGTCCCAGTGAGGCTTAACAAGTGAAAAAGGGGTTCCGTTCTGTTATTAAACCGATGTGAAACACAACCGTCTATAAGAGTCATAGCAGTGATTGTCTCTCACTTGAACGTGATCTTCCCACTCCACACTAAATCCTTACGAATCTCGATGCTATCGAGTATTACCTGAGCACCCATCTGAATGCCTAGCGAACTGTGTAGAATGTTAGGTGCTTGTACGAACGTCCCTGAGATGGATGTCTCCGCGTCGAATGATTGGTCTATACCTTCCTCACCTATTTTTGTTTGTTAGAACCTAGCGCGTTAACGTCTTAGACCCTGAAGTGCGATCACTTCTGCAATGCTCTGGAAACATACCATGTATTACTCAGTCAACACGCAAGAACGATGGAGAAGAGGATGAGCGTGATACCTTACCAACCTTAGTATTGGACGACCCAGATTACCAGCAACGAACATCCGCAGTTTGACGTTAATCGAATCTTTAACTCTGGTAAGCGACTTATGGGAGTTGACTCTTACGAATCAATTGGGGCATAAGCGGTGACAACTGATTACAGTGTGGAATGTGTGACTACCAGCACAGTGATTAGCGCTTTAGGGCGTGGCACAGAATGTGGAGAGATGGACCTGGTTGGTGAAAGATCGTAGGGTTCCGTTTCAAACAACGACATTAGAGGCAACAGTCATGACAACACCAAGGTACTTGTAATAGTAGCCTACAGTATGGAAATGAAGGTGCCTACGGCATGGATTGGCCGTTGATAATTCAAGACGACAACAACCAAGAGAACGATGACAGTATTGGGAATCCACGTGATCGTAACAACAACACCAGTGGTGGTGCTTGTGAAAGGGTATTTAGGATTGACGTAGGCGACGCCAGGCATAATAACAACATGGTAGCTTGCATGAGTAGCTAACCGCTTCGTCTCGATTCCGTCTAACCCTGATGCTTCTCGAAACCAAACCTGTTATGGAACCGGCTGATGGCAAGTCAATTGAAGCCTTGTATGCTCATTGGGATGCAAGCTCGACCTTGTGGGACAAGTGTTCGACATCGACCTTCCTTTTTGCTATCCTTGATGGTCTCGATGCAGTAATAGTGTAGATTGGTTATCTGGATATCGCGTAAATATACCTTGAGGGAAGGAAATTTTGCGTCATTTTATATTTTGAAGTGTCAGAGTGGTGTAAGGGTTAGCATCATATCAGCAATGAAGGCCCAGAACTGTCTACGGAGGGATTACCCCGCAACGTTAGCAACCATTACTGATGTTAAAGCTAAGGAAAAGAGGATCGAGGATCCACCAATTGTTCGTGATTCCTCTAGGCGTGCTACACGAGGAGCTTTCGGACTTGTTTCCACAATTGTTATGTGACACTTGTGTCACTTCAACCATCAAACAAATACCAAACCAATGAAATATTGTATTTCATACTTGGGATTTGTATAAATATGTGTATCGTTTGCACATATCAATTCTTGTTCCATTTCAAGCTTTAAATCGCTTTCTGGAGGGTTATACGCGCTCTGATGCGTAGATATAACCAGTTTAATGCAACGAACACTCCGGAATAGTGAAATAGGCTTAACATACCTTAAATAACCTTTACATAACTTAGATGTAAGTTTTGGAAGGTTTGGTGTGGTGAAATCAAGTTTATTTGCTTACAGGGACTAAATTTGACAAACTGCGAAAGTATGCCAATTTGAACTGTAACAGACATTCCGGAACATGACCATAAGTTAAACACACCTTAAATATCCTTTATATAGCTTAGAAATAGGCTTTGAGGGGTTCGGTGTGCTAAAATAAACTTTTGGGTCATTCAGGGACTAAAAGCGTCAAAAAGTGCACAAGTTTGCACTTTCGCGCATAACATACGTTCTGAATACATCCGGACATCCAAAAATTTATGTAAGCACTAAAATATTTTATTTTAGTGTTTGGAATAAGAAAAAAATCCATTCGTCGCGCAATTTGGATCGTTTTTCGCGCTTATGCGCATTCCGTCGTAATTAACCGAACATCGCGATCGTACGACCAAACGAACGTTGGTGACCGACCGGATATGTTTTAAATCCCATAAATATTCTGTTATGATTAAAATCTTATTTTAATCAGGTTCGTGTTGAAAAATAAATTAAAACGCCTAAAAACGTTATTTTTCAAAGTTTAAGCGCGTACCGTGTGTTTCTGCGCAACACAGTGCTTCTACTACAAAACGCAGACAACGCAGCCAGTCCTGGCAACTGAAATTATTTCAGTAATATCTTGGCGAGTTTATTTTTATAGAGTAATAAAAATAATTTAGAACGCCATAAACCGGGATTTAAACGATAGATAAAATACCCGGTACCTAGTTAAATACATGTTTTAGCCATATGCCAGGAATATGCTAAGGTATATGCAAAGGAATATGCTTGGAATATGCTAGGAATATGCTTGGAATATGCTAAGGAATATGCTAGGAATATGCTAAGGAATATGCTAGGAATATGCTTGGAATATGCTAGGAATATGCTTGGAATATGCTAGGAATATTCTATATGGAATTTCCTATAAATACCCAACCCTTTCATTTGCAAAAACCCACACCTTTGAAATCTGAATTTGCTCTCTAAGTTGTTGTGTTTAACACTTCATACCTGAGAGTATTCGGATTCAAACCTTCCATTCTTGGACCCTTTGTAAGTGTTCCTTCGTTCTTTTATTCTTTTAGCGTTAAAGTCAAACTTTGTTTGACTTTCTACATTGACCAGTTCATGATCAATGCGAAGTTCATTTGAACTTCATAACGTGAGCGTAATCACGATGGTTATAGTCCCTAGTGACTATACCTACTTATTACCACGTTATCTAGGCTCAGTGACGAGTCGTAGTTTCGGCCAAAATACGTGTTATTGCGTATTTTGTAACCAAACTACTTTTAGGTATCAAAACCGTTTGTTTTGATACCAAACCTGTTTTCTAAACTTAGTTAAGCATGTTCTAACATGCTTTTCTCGTCACTTTTAGTTTAGTGCTTATATAGGGTCGTAAAGGTAAGCGATCTAATCAATCGCTTATACTTTCGAACCCGACCCGTTTGGTCGATCATTAGGATCCGACCAAACACATTAGGTGACCATAGTTGTATAGGGAATAACCTTCCGAGGTTATACCTTATGGTCACATCGTTTGAGTAGTTGTATGATAGGTAGTATATGACTTAGGTAAATTACCAAAATGCCCTTTTATCGCCAAAATTCATTTTTAGCATATGTAACATAACTTTTGGTATCTAAACTGATTTGGTAACAATATTAGACATGTTAAGGCATATTTTACTTATCATAGGACTAGTTAGGCATTCCGAACGCGTTTCACGCGAACAACGCGTTAAAGTAGCATAAGCTACCTAAACGGGTCGTAATGGGTCGTAAGCACTTAGGTTAGGTTTCATTGTAGTATGTAGGCTTAGTTAAACCATATTACATGAGTTCCCATACTCATTTGGTTTACGAACCCTCATTCTATCCAATCCTCCGAATTTAGGTCCGGTTTATTAATGTAGTTACCTATATTAGGTGCCGTTTAATATTCGTGATCTCTAGCATTGTTTGGTTGTTACTCAAGGACTACTAAGCAATCTCAAGTGAGTACACAGACCCCTCTTTTACTGTTTTCCAAATATTTTGGGGTGAAACACATGTGCCTACTTGTTACTTTCATGCTTTCCTGTTTTCACATCATATACTTGCTATGTTCATTAGTACATTTATAGTACATGATTTCATTGTGTTTTATGCTATGTATGCCCATTGTGTGCATACTTAGTACATTGTTTTACATTACATTTTATGCTATGTATGCCCATTGTGTGCGTACTTAGTACATTGTTTTACATTACATTTTATGCTATGTATGCCCATTGTGTGCGTACTTAGTACATTGTTTTACATTACATTTTATGCTATGTATGCCCATTGTGTGCGTACTTAGTACATTGTTTTATATTACATTTTATGCTATGTATGCCCATTGTGTGCGTACTTAGTACATTGTTTTACATTACATTTTATGCTATGTATGCCCATTGTGTGCATTCTTAGTACATTGTTTTACATTACATTTTATGCTATGTATGTCCTTTGTTGCATACTTAGTACATTTGTTATTCATCACATGCTTACATTTTGATATTGATATACACAATTCATGATTTACATTAGACATAAACATTTTGACATTGATATACACAATTCATGAGTTACATTAGACATAGACATTAGACATGGTTTTCACACAAACATTTTGACATTTGATTATACATAAACATTTTACGTTGGTGGTTTGGTTTGAGTAAGTGATTTAAGTAACGAGGCGTGTGTAATATGATACAAGCATGGTGGATACGCCGCTGGTACTTCCTATATATAAGTGTTTGTATGGTATTACATATCGTAGCGTTATTTGAATCATTTCAATTTAAGACATATAACATTTTATACAAATAACATACTTTTCACAAGACATTGTTTTACAAACAACTTATCTTATACAAACTTATTTTACATGGTTATTCATTTAACCATACATTTTTCTCTTATTTATACATATCATCTGAACTTATTGTTTTTCAAATGATTTACAAGGTTCATGACTAATCTTTATTAAACAACTCTTTCTAAACTTACAAGTCATGAAACCTATTTTCACAAAACCTATGTATCTCACAGGCATTTTTATGCTGACGTACCTATTTTCACATGTGTTTTCAGGAGTTGATGCATAGGACTTATCGAGACATACTTAGGCGGGCCTGTGCCTTAGTGACTTAAAACGAGACAAGAACTAGTTAATTTATGTTATGTACTCTTTATTTCTTGTTTAAATACAATGTAACTCGCTTGTTTGATGAATAAAACGAAACTTTAATTTCCATGGTTGTGAAACATTAATTCTGTTACAACACTCCCCGATGTTTCCGCCACGTTTCGTTGTTTTACGTGGTCGGGGTGTGACATGTTAGGCAAAATCTCAGTTTGACCTCACGCCAAGGGCAGCTCTGATTACTTGTACTCATACCGTCTTGCGCCACGAGGGTTGTAAGAATTGTCTAATCAACTTAAGGAACTGTCGGACAGGATTTTGTCGGACCTAGTTTTTCGCCTTGGGGAGCCCCAGTTATATCCGTGAAGATAAGCCTTGTTGGTATGTGTACTGATTATCCAAAACTCAGCAAGGCGACAGTCAAGAACTATTTGCCTCGACCATTGTATTGACGACCTGTTGACCAGTTGCGAGGGACAAGCTTCCATCCGAGGATTGATTTGCGAACAAGCTATTATCAGATAGAAGCCTAATGGAAGGATGTTCCGGGAACGGCATATCAAACGCAATACGGCCAGTGCGACCTTGTACATCATAACCATTGGGTTAATCAACCCACCAGCAGTTTTATGGACCACATGAATTGATCGTGTTTATCGACGACGTTTTAGATTATTTCCAGGAGAAACGAACATCATGGAAGACATCTGTATCTTATCTTAGAGCTCCTGAGGGATGAGTCATTATGTGTGAAGTCTTGTTTAATGTAACATTTAGATTCGAGAGATGCATTTTGATCATGTAACCAACGAAGTGGGGATACGCGTGGATCGTGCTAGGATCCATTTTGTTAGGAACTGATTGACACCAAAGGTTCCTTAGGGGGTACAACAATTTCTTGGTTTCGGTGAATGTTGTTGAAGATTCAGCACAGGATTTTCGAAGATCGCGCAACTTAACTCCCTTAAGCACAACAGGGTGCTGTGTTCGTGGGAGACAAAACAGGAGAGCGTCTTTTAAGCTTTCGAATCCCAACTCTGCAATGCACTGAGCATCGTCTTCGCCCGAGGGTGCGAGTGATCTACCGGTATGCCTTAAGGGTTCGAATCAGAGTCCCAGTTACACACCGATGCAACACGAGAGAGTGATGGCGTATGTAATAGAGTTACAACGAGGGACTGCACAACACACAACCTGCGGTGGAAACCGTGGGCCTTGGATTTAAGTTGGAGGCATTACTTGGACGGTACCGAATGCACTATTTAGACCGATCACAAAGGCCTCCCGTGTACCTTTGTTTTGGAAGAGCTAAATCAGTTAATGGCATCGCTGGATGGAACTTTTGGATGACTAAGATGGGGAAACTTGAATGTACACGGGCTTTGCAGCTCACTATCGACTCTAACATACCTCCTGATCAGACTCGCCTTGTTCAAATTGAAGAACTGAAGGAAGAGAGTTCTCAAGATTGACCCATGCGGGGCATGGGGAAGCAACCTTTGGCAGGTCGGACGATACTTGCTACTTCATGGAAAGAATATGGACCTCACTATACAGCGACCTTAGGGAACTGGTGCAGGCGAAGCACACGGGTCTCAATATCCTATTCATCTGAGTTTTGATAGGATGTATTAAAAGCCGAAGACCATGTACGGATGACCGGGCCTGAAGGCCCACATAGCAACGCATGAGAACAACGTTTGACTTGTGGGAAAGTCAAGGTGGGATATTAGCAACCAGAAACACATATATGGAAATGAGAACAGACTGCCATGGGTTTTATCACTGGTCTACTTACAGCTCGAAACGGAAACATTATCACCTGGATGATCGTTGATGGACTCACGTTACCAGCACACTTTCTTTCAATCAAGAAAACTGACGAGTCTTCACAGTTATGAGTGTTCCTCTGAGAGAGGCGGCTTTTGGGCACGAGGTGCCAACTCCTGTTACCTCTGAGTTTGATCTATGCATGATTTATATCAGGCAATACACAACACCCTTGGCTCACGTCAGACTCGAGCATTGCCTGTCGTCGTTGGACAAACGGTCAGAGTAAACGAACTCTCCTGGCACTCGGCGACATGCTGCGAGCATGTGAGTGACTGACTTTGGTGCAAATTGGAAGGACTTTTACCTATGGTTGAGTACTACTACGGCAATTATCATCTTGGTAACCAGACAGCTCTGTTGAGGCATTGCGTAGACATTAATGCCAACCTTCTTGTTGGACTGAGATGGTTGACAACTTAATCACTATTTCAGGATGGTACTCGAAACTCTTGAGAAGGTTGTTTGGATCAGGAGTCAATTGGCGGCAACGCGTGACCGTCAGGGAAGCTTATAAACTTGGGAAACGCTGGAAGATCGCTGTAGGCGATCGTATCATGTTGAAAGTCTCACCCTGGGAGGGTGTGGAACGCTTGGGAAGCGTGGCGAGCTTAACTGACGTCACGATGGACCATTCAACAGTCTAGTAAGAATCAGTAACGTAACCTACAAACTTGAGTTACCTGCTGAGCTGGGTAACATACATGATGTCTTTCATGTTTCGCAATTGGAGTGGTGTTTATCTGATGAAACACTGGTTGTGCCGTCTCAAGAGCTCAAGATTGACGACGGGTTACAGTTTGTCGAAGAACCCATAGAGATCATGGACCGGGAGGTCAAGGTGCGTAAACATAGTCGTATTCCGATTGTGAGAGTTCGTTGGAACTCAAGACGTAGACCGGAGTTCACGTGGGAGCGCGAGGATCAGATGAAGCTCAAGTATCCTCAACTTTTTCCTGTCGACCAATCTAATTCTGACGCTACTGGTGAATTTCGGGACGAAATTCCTCTTCAAGTTGGGGATGATGTGACACCTGAGCAAAATTCATAGCAATCTTGATTTCTGACTTCACTCTTCTGTTCTTACTTGTCAAATTTCGGGACGAAATTTCTTTCAAGTTGGGGATGATGTGACAACCCAAATTCTCAAGGTTAGTACACTTGACTAGTATCGATATTTTTATGCCTATGTTCCGTAAACCTAGTAGACTTGTTTAATCACACTTAGTTATCATGATTAGATGGTTGTGAGTTTGCTACCTGTTAATTGATAAATGTTTGGATTACATGTGTATATTCAGTCACATGTTATGATTATATGTTTAGGTCATAGGTGTTGGTTAGTTGTTTAGGATCTTGAACTAATTCAGCTGGGCCGCAACTTACTTGAGCCATATACACACATTGTTTGGTCACAGGCCCCTCTCATCTCGGCCCACACACCCTACACATTCTGTTAAGCCCAATGTGGAGGACAAACCGAGCCCAACTAGTACGCACATATGTTATACGCACACATGATCATACATCCCCATATTTCCATATCACGTATTACACCTCAAACCCTAATTCCATTCACCTTGGACAGCAACTTCTCCCCTCGCTCGAAGCTCTATTTCTCGTGATAAAATACTCCTCACACGCGATTCTTCTCGGTTAGTAACCTATCCTCGTCTCCATCTATGCTCCCTGTTGTTCAGCCGTTTGATTGTGTGTTGAGTCTTGGTTTTGTTATAGATTTTCTTTATATATTTGCATGATAGTAAGATTCTTAAAGAATCCATGTTAATTACAAACTGCTAAGACTAGGAGCATGATGGATGTTAAAGACTGATGAACTAGGGCTCGTGCATGGTAAAACTCGAAGAGTTTATCTTGATAATTATTAGTAGTGATTATGTTTACATGTATCATGTTTTGTTCAGATTACAAGTGGTAGTAATTGTGCTTTTGTTCAGATTCGACGGTGGTAGTTAAGGCTACTCGAAAAGCTAAACACATGTTATTAGAATATGATAATAATGATAGGATGTGGAAAATATTAGAACTCTCGAATAGTGGAGCCGTTAAATAATGGATATTAACATTCAAATAACTGATGTATATATTGTTTTCTAAGGAGGTAGGATTTATATGTTAATATGAAAAACTGTTACAAAGGTGAATCATGATCGAGTGGGCCGCACACAATTATTAAATGCACACATTTAAAGTAGTCTGTTAAATTTTGGGCCACACACAATTGGTTTTAAAGTTGGGCCGTGGTGCTTTAGAGGGGGGGGGGGGGAATCGCATAGTTGCTTGGGCCTTCGGGCTATGTTAAAAGTGTTTTATTGGAATTCAGGTTAGACTAGGATATACAAATTAAATCTTGTGTTTTAATGTGTTGATCTATGATTCCGGGCTGCGCTGAACCCGAACAGTAACAGGCCGCACAACTGGCCACACACCTAGCCGGGCTTGAAACCAAGTGGGCCGCACTTTAAGTTGAATGATGTAACAAACTGCCATGTGTTGTTTAGTCGGTGATGCTTGTGATACGAAACCACTTGTGATCCGAATGTGTTAATACATGAACTTGTATCGTAAATGTATTATTACCCGGATGCTTGTATGACATACGTGATGTTATATGTTTAGATGTTTATTGCTTAAGCAATACGTGTGACTAGATACGTGAATTGTGAATTCATGAAACTAACTGTCTTTGGTAACCACGATAGGCTTTGATTGATCAACTGTTTAACGAGCATTTAATCTAACCGAGCAAACCGAGGTGAGTTCACACTTTCTACAAGGCATGGGATTCCCGGTGGTTTGGGAATGGGTTAATAAACTAAAACGGAATCTACATATCCTCCTTGGGTAGGATATGTACGGTCATCCTCCTTGGGTAGGATGCCACTATAAATCCTGCGTATTCTCCTTGGGTAGAACTACGTACGTTCGTCCTCCTTTGGTAGGACAACAACCTTACAACTTACTAGACCAAAACTCTATCATGAAGTCCCTCATTTTATATCGACTTAATCGCTGAGGCCGATGGCGAGCGGGTCATTAGTTAATAGCGCTATTAGGTTTAACAAACCTCACACCGTGTCGTTCGAACGGGCGTGTACTAATGGACTAAAGGCAAAGGGTCAATGCTAATAGACATTGACTTAGGGCATAACTTATTTTCGTAGTAGTCGATATGGTACGGTCTAGTAACGCACATGGGAAGCTCCCACTAAATATCGTAAAAAGGTTTGGGAAACAGAGTAAACTGGTAATTCACATGGGAAGCCCCCACCAACTATGGATATGTTTGGGAAACAGGGTAAACTGGTTAATCATATTTTCAACTATGGGGTAAACCCACGGCAAGTAAGCCAACTAAAGACAAACTATGTTTTCGTAAACAACTTAGAACGAACACCCAACTGTGAACTCGCTCAACTTTGTTGTTGATTCATTGTTACATGCCTTGCAGGTCTTTAGGTGCATATTGACTGGAACTTGCTGTCTGGGAGGCTGGAGTGGTCATAGGTCGAGATACATGGAAACATAACACAACACAAATGGCTTTTACATGTGGTTATAAACTCTTAACGAATGAATTATGCTTCCGCTGTAAACTGTGAAATATTGTAATGTTGTAACACTTACTGTTAATCAATGAAAGTTTTATTTACATATACCTATGAGTTCAATGTGATTGATGGCTAAGATCCTGGTATGTCACACGCCTCGCGGGGGTTTTCCGCGTGTGGTATTTTGGGGGTGTGACATATCAAGGGTCCAACATCTTTCAGGATCAAGGATCCTTAAGGAGTGCACAACCCAGAAGTTCAGAGATTCACTTGGGAGACTTCATACCTATGCAAACTATTGCTTCATCTGGTCCCTCAATCATGCCAGAATCGCACCAATATGGATTCACATCAGGAATCCCAACCTTGAATATATCAGAAGGTAACACTTTGAATACTTCTTATAACGCTAACCATGGCTTTGTGCAGGATACAGGAATCAACCAAGCTATGGCTAGGGAATTGTAAAAACTCAAGGATATGATATCCAGCATCCTAGGAGTGGTTAAGCCCATTCCTGAGATTCCGGATGGGAGTCACAGGATATCTCGTTTTGCACCACCTATTTTTGATGCAGAGATACCAAAGAGGTTTCAAACACCAAACATGAAGCTGTATGATGGCTCAACTGATCCAGAAGAGCATGTAGCTCAATACAGAGAAAGAATGGAGATCAATCCTATTCCTGAAAGGTTGAAAGAAGCATGTCTATGCAAGGGTTTTGGATCCACACTGACAGGATCAGCTCTTAAATGGCTGCTAAGTCTTCCCCCTTACTCTATTACTTCATTTGCTAATCTAGTTAATTTGTTTAATAGTCAATTCTTATGCAGTAGGAGATTTGAACGTTTAACTAGTGATCTATATAGGGTAACAGAAGGTTAAAATGAATCACTTAGAGATTATATAACTAAATTCAGTAGAGAATCCTTAGAGATTCCTAATTTGGATATTGCTACAGCCATAGAAGCTTTCAAAATGGGTTTACTTAAGGATTCACAATTCTATGATGATCTTGTCATGACCCCTTGCAGGAATCTTAATGAAGTAAGAACCAGGGCCCTTAGATTCATCCGCGTAGAGGTATCCACCCATTTCTGAATATTGATTTGTTGTTGATAATAATGAACTAATCCTTGCAATGCAGAACTTAGGTGAGAAAGCAAGATGGCCCAGAAAGAGTGATAAGCTAGCTGCTACAAAAGATAAATCCAAATGGTGTGCCTATCATGAAGATTTCGGTCATCTCACTGATGAATGCATAGCACTCAGGAAAGAGATTGGTTACTTGTTAAGCAAAGGACATTTGAAGGAGCTATTTGGAAGAAAAAGTCAAGGATCCAGGATCCTGAAAAGATTCCAGAAAGAGCTCCTGCTCCTCCAGCTGATGCACAAATTATCAACTTCATTTCTGGTGGATCAGACATATGCGACACTTCTTTTTCAGCAGCCAAGAGGCATGCTAAAGAGACAAAGATGGATAATGGGGATAGGCCCATTCGAACCTCAATTCTTACACAGGAGAAAGTTATATCCTTTGATGAGGATGATCGTGTGGATATTCAGGATCCTCATCATGATGGTCTTGTTATTACATTGTTTATTTCTAATCATTTTGTTCGCAGGATTCCGATAGATGGAGGAAGCTCAGTGAACATTATCCAACTTGATGTCCTCAAGAAGATGAATATCCCTGAATCAGAAATCATCCCAAGATCATCGGTCCTTGTAGGTTCAGTGGAGAAACCAAGAACACATTGGGGGACATTAAACTTCCCATTTACATAGAGGGAGTTAATTCTTTTCGAAAATTTTGTGTTATAGATTGCTTATCCTGTTGCAATGTTATCCTTGGCAGGCCATGGATACATGACATGAAAGCAGTTACATCTACGTATCATCAATGTGTAAAACTCCCTACTCCATGGGGTGTGGTGAAGATAGAAAGTGACCAACAGGAAGCCAAAAATTGTTATACTTCATCAATGAAACCAGCCTCAAGACCTAGGGAGCCATAGCAATTAAATTATCCTCCAAGAGATGTCCTGGAGGCAAGAGAACAAGATGTGAAAGATATCCTGATGGATCCTCAGGATCCTGAATCCAAAGTTTTCATAGGATCCGGGATCCTCGACAATGTTGAACAGGATCTAGTATCCTTACTCAAGAGGAGAAGAACTACCTTTGCCTGGAAGCATGAGGATATGACAGGTATCTCTAAAGATATTATTACTCATAAACTTGGCATTGATAGGTCATTCAAACCCATACATCAAAAGAGGAGAAAGTTTGCACCTGAAAGGAATGCCATCATCCAGGAGGAGGTAGATAAACTGCTCAGAGCAGGTACGATTAGAGAGGTTAAGTATCCAAGGTGGTTAGCCAATGTGGTTGTTGTTCAAAAGAAAAATGGAAAGTGGAGGGTATGTGTCGATTTCAGTGATTTAAACAAAGCGTGTCCCAAGGATCCTTTCCCATTACCCCACATTGACTCCATGGTGGATGCTACCGCGGGTCATGAGTTGTTGACTTTCATGGATGCTTCATCTGGATTCCAACAAATTCAGATGGAACCATCTGATCAAGAGGATACAGCCTTTATGGCCCCTACTGGTATCTATTGTTATATTGTTATGCCATTTGGACTAAGAAATGCAGGTGCTACCTACCAAAGGCTAGTCAATATGATGTTTAAAGAATAAATTGGACACACAATGGAAGTCTATATTAATGACATGGTGGTTAAGTCCAAAAGAGCTGAGGATCACCTTAGAGATTTGGAGGAAGCATTTGATATCCTTGATAAATTCAACATGAAATTGAATCCTTCAAAGTGCCACTTTGGTGTAAAAGCTGGCAAGTTCCTAGGTTATATGGTGACAAAAAGAGGGATAGAGGCAAGTCCATAGAAAATCAAGGCGATTGTGAATATAGTCTCCTGGCAATGCTAAGGATGTGCAAAGATTGACAGGAAGGATTGCAGCCTTGAACAGGTTCATCTCAAAGTCATCAGAGAAATGCAAGGAATTCTATGACATCCTGAGAAAGAACAAGAAGTTTGAGTGGACTGAAAAGCATGAGAATGCTCTCAATGCCCTTAAGGATTACCTATCCTCAGCTCCAGCCTTAATGAAATCAGAAAAGGGGGATATATTATCCTTATACTTGGCAGTTTCTTCTAAGGCGGTAAGTGCAGTCCTTATAAAGGATCATGAAGGTACCCAACATCCTGTGTATTATGTAAGTAAAAGGTTACTTGATGCTGAATCCAGGTATTCTCATTTAGAAAAACTTGTCCTTGCTTTAATCATGGCATCTACTAAATTACGCCATTATTTTGAAACTCATGCTATTATTGTTAAAACTAACTTTCCTATTAAGAATGTCCTCAGAAAACCTGAAATGTCAGGAAGGATGGCAAAGTGGGCAGTCAAACTTAGTGCTTATGATATTAGATATGAACCAAGAACTGCCATCAAATCCCAAGCCTTAGCTGACTTTGTGGCTGATTTCAGTAGTGATCTACAAAGGGAAGCTGAATTGGAAGTTCAACAACTTAAAGAGACTAAGGATCCTTGGATACTCTTCACAGATGGGGCTTCAAATGTCAAAGGAATTAGACTAGGCATACTACTAAAATCGCCACAGGGGGACATAATACCCCTCTCAATTGCTTGTGAGTTTCAAGCTACTAATAACGAGGCTGAATATGAAGCCTTAATAGCTGGTTTGCAAATTGCCAAGCACATGAGGATCAGGTATCTTGAGGTACATGTAGATTCATTGTTAATTACTAACCACTTTAATGGTTCTTATGCTGTTAAAGGTGAAAGACTAATCAAATATCTTGAGATAGTCAAGAAATTGGCAGACTCTTTTGTTTCTTTTAGTTTGACACAGGTACCCAGGGAAGAAAATGCAGAAGCTGATGCTTTAGCCAACCTTGGATCATCATTGAAGATTCCAGAGGATATTAAATTCCCATCATTCACATCTTGGCTCCTACTATTGAGGATCACACAACTATGGAGATAGTCGAGGATTCTGCAATCATACCTGGTGATGATGCACAGTCAAATTCAGGATCCTGGATCCTTCCAATCATGAGATATATACAACATGGAGAGATTCCTACAGGAGAAAACCCCAGAGCTTTTAAAGTCAAGGTATCTCAATTTACAATATTAAATAACATGTTATACAAACGATCTCTTGTAGGTCCATATCTAAGGTGCATTGAGGATCCAGAAATCCAAGAAGTCCTGGAGGATTTTCATGAAGGAGATTGTGGAAACCACACTGGGGGCAGAGCACTGTTCTCGAGGATCCTTAGAACAGGATACTATTAGCCTACTATGAAGAAGGATGCTGTGGATTATGCAAAGAAGTGTGATGCTTGTCAAAGACATAGCAATATCCTTCATCAACCAGCAGAGCTCCTGCATCCTATATCCTCTTCTTGGCCATTCATGAGATGGGGAATGGATATAGTTGGCAAACTTCCCAAAGCACCAGGAGGAAAAGTGTTTATGCTTGCTATGACTGATTACTTCTCCAAATGGATAGAAGCTGAAGCCTTTGCACAAGTCAGAGAAAAGGAAGTTATATCCTTTATTAAAAGAAACATTATTACCAGATTTGGTATTCCTTCTGAAATTGTTTGTGATAATGGATCCCAATTTATTTGGAGTAGAACTACTAACTTTTGTGACAGTTAGGGGATTAAGATGATAACATCAACACCAGTCCACCCACAAGCTAATGGTCAGGCAGAATCATCCAACAAGATCATCATCAACAACTTGAAAAAGAAGCTTGGATCCAAAAGGGGAGAATGGGCAGAAGAGCTACCTTATGTGTTATGGGCTGATAGAACAACTCCCAAGAATGCTACTGGCCAGACTCCATTTTCTTAGTGTTTGGAGTTGAATCTGTGATCCCCACAGAGATGGTAGTCCCTACTGCAAGAACAAGCATCCGTGATTCTGAAGGAAATGCTGAAAACTTGGTTCAAGATTTGGATACCATAGAAGAACTCAGGGATTTGGCAAGGATAATGTTTTGGTCAAAAAATCTAATGAGGATAATGCAACCAAACTCTCTGTTACAGGGAATGATGCTTTGAATATAGAACAATGATAAGGATCACTTCAACGTAAATTGCACAAACGACACAAGCATTTATACGGGGAAAAAGCCCTTGATCAAGAGTTGATCTCCGGCACAAAAAACCCCGGGTGATGGAAACTACCGATCACCAAGCTCAAATAAATCAATAAATGTTTACAACTTCGGATAGTAACGAGCTAGGTACAAGGATCACTATTGTGAGATGTGTAAAAGTGAGTGAAAACTAATAAGTGTTCGTCGAGAGCTTCAAGAGTGCGATTGTATGAGAGTGTGTGTAGCTGAAAATGGCTAAGTGTTCTAATTCTAGCTCGTCACCCCTTTAAAAATAGAAGTTAGCTACACTAACAAACTATCCGACTTTTGTGCCAAGCTCCCACGTTCTCCACAACGTCCATTTCCAGTCAAACGTGTGCGAAATACCCGTGGAATATTCCATAGTAACGTTGCCAAGACCAAGTCAAGCTTGTTACTCCTGCGAAGTAATACAAAACACAAACAAACAATCGTCAGTATGAGGATCCTTAAAGTGATCCATGATCCTAATCCTGAAGCTCTTCTGAGGATCACTATCTGTCACAGAAGTAAGGATCATTAATTAGGATAACGAATAAGGATCACTAATTGTTAGAAAATCCTCCCCTAACAATTGCCCCCAAAATATAAGGAGTGAAATGTTAAATAAGCGAATTATATTTTCCTGATCTTATCCGCAACTAACTATCGTAAATATAGCCGTTATTGTGGAACTATCCGTTGCAACCATGACGTCACAGAAGTGACAACCCTGCACGATCATGATTATAAATAGGAGATAGAGATAGGATCAAATGCATTTAAAATTTCAGAAAGACTCCCTTTATAACTGCATTCCGAAGATAAACAGGTATTCTCTCTTCATCTTCTTCCTTCTCTTGCTCTGTTTTCCGTTTCTTTTCACCATTCTATCAAAGATGTTGCTCCGGAATTCCCCAGCTAAGGATCACCCGAAAAACAGCCCACCGAAAAGCCAGGGGATCATCGAAGATTCCATAAAAGAACGCTGCTGTTTTAATGATGCACAGATTGATAGGATCCGCCACTGCTTCCCGGCGAACACCGAGTTCAGACCTTTTGATCCCAATGCCCTGAGTGATCATATTTCCGACAAGTGGGTTGCTTTTCCTGTCACTCTGTTCACCATAGGCTATACATATCCTTTTCCAGCCTTCACCCAATCTTTCTTTTCCCTAACCGGCATCTCTTATATCCAAGCCATGCCGATGATCTGGAGGGTTTTGTATACCCTTGAAAGGATCATCGAGCAGGAAGGGATAGACCTAGGAATGTCAGAGCTGGGAGAGCTGTATGGTCTTACTACCTTTGGTTCTCATCGCTATTTGTTTAAACGTAAGCCTGGTGAGGAACACCCGATCTTCAAAGCTACCAAGAATGATGCTAACTGGAAGCGGCGTTTCTTTTTCGTCAAGAGAGATTCTATTGATAATGGAAAGGATCTACCCAAGAATTGGGCTACCCATGGTAGGGTGGAGGATCCTGAGAAGGATCACCAGAGAACTTTCTTTTGATATAAGGATCACTTATATTTTTGCTTTCTTGTTATGCAGCTATCACCGTCTCACACCTCAGATTGTCTCCTGCTGCTAAAGAGAGACTCATCGCTTTCAAGAAACTTGATCCTGAAGCAAGAACTTTCAAGACAACAACCCAAGATTCTCAGGAGGTATCCTCAGGCTCTGTCACGATGTCAAGTAAGTATCTTTGTTTAAAATTTAAATAAATAATGAAATATAAGTTAAGTGAAGATACTTATCTTGTTTTGGTTGTGTAGGTGCTGGAAAATCCACCAAGCCTGCTTCTCAATTCGACACGGCTGACCTTGATTCTGTTAGACCTAGGAAGAAAAGGTCCACTACTAGTCCTAGCATCTCCATTCCCAAGGCACCCACTAAAGGAAGGGGTGGCAAAAAGAGAAAGACCTCCGAGGCTGAGGATTTGCAGGGTCTGCCTCTGATCCGTCACCAATTCCTCGAGTACTTCAATGATGTAAGGATCACTGTATCTGCCTGTATATCCTGCTGGCATATCCTGCTGACATATCCTGCTGATTTGAGGATCACTTGGTCCTGACCTTATCTTTTATCTCTTTTGTAGAAATTCGCTGAGATTGAGGACTATGTGGGGAACGTCGAGGAGCAGGACAAGAAGATTGCTGACCTCCAACAGGTTGCAGTGCTTAAGGACCTCAAAATTGCTGACCTTCAGAAGGAACTCCTAGATGCCAAGACTAAGACGGCTAAACTCCTGATTGACCTTGACTATGAAAAGCATGATCTTATAGAAGGTGCAAAGGTCTCTGCTGCCATCACAATGTATCAGACAAAACTGAAGATGGCCCAGGAAGCTCAAGATCCTAACTTTGACAAAAGCAGCTGGGATGTTGAGGGCTGGAAAGCAAGGTTGGCTGATCTTGAAGATGATGAGGAGACTGAGGAAGTTTTGGCGATTGAGGCTGGAGGCAAGGGTGAAGGTGGTGAAGCAAGTGGAGCCGGAGGTGGTGATGCAGGGAAGGTTTAGGATGCATGATTGGGCGATGATGGAAACTTCTAGACATAGCCGGAGCCCAATTTTTTTTTTAGTTTGATGGTTGTTTTGTTTGAACAATTTGATGGTTTGTACTGAACAATAGTTTTTAGGATTAAGGATCATGTATGATCCTTTGGACAATAGGCAGGATTGCAATTGGTGGAGGGATCCTCTGTTTGGGGGATGAAGCCATTGTGATCCTGCTGCCTTTATATTCCTGCACTACTTTTTGAACTTATTATCATGGACACCCTTTACCTACCCCAGCGGACGGGCCACGTTTTGCTGGTAGATGCTCGGGGTAGGTAATTTTGACAACCTTTTAAGGGTTAGCCTTTTGTTAATAAATAAAATCTTAACCTTTTGTCGCTTATCTTGTGTTGTTATCCTTTTGTCTCTTTAATTCTCCTTTGTTTTGATGCACATTTATTGAATAAACAATTTTGAACAAGTCAGATTAAAAATATTTTAGGATATGATCCATAATCAAATATCCTATAGTTAAAGAATCCCAAAAAGTAATATATTCTAAGGATCACAAGTCTAGTTGTCAAATTTTAAGGGTTATTCAAATAAATAATGAATAGAATTTAAAATAGTTAAGGATCATACCTGAGGATCCAAGTTAGGATCCTAACCATAATCAGGATAACTATAAGATAAACCTTAGAGAGAAGTAAGGATCAAGGATCCCTAGTTGCTTATCTTCAAGGACCTGAAAATAGAGCATAACTTGGGACAAGCCAATATGAGATAAGAGTTAGCAACTGGGGACAAGCCCAAGGATAACTGGGGACAAGCCCAAGGATAACTGCGGACACGCCCAAGGATAACTGGGGACAAGCCCAAGGATCGTATGTAAACTGGAGTATGGCCCTAACTGGCGACTATCCAAACTTAGTGACATGAAAATGCCAAAACCTTAGCTAACGTGAAAACGTTAGAAACCTTAGGAACGGATGTATGGTACGTCTACCATTATACTTAGGATCCTAGGTATAGCCAGTACAATGGAATTATCAGCCCCTAAAGCGAGTACTGGTCCCACTGCCTTGAACTATACCAGGATCATCATGCGCTACAGGCGGAACTGGGGTCAAGCCCAAATAACTGGGGTTAAACCCAAGGACCGGATCGCTTCTACAGATAACCAATATTTTGCTAAGGATACCAAAGTGAGGATCACCGATACTTTAAGGATCCTTCTAGGATATCCCTAACGTAAGGATCATCTGTGCCATGAGGATCCTGATCACATGAAATATTTCTTCAAGTGGACAGCATTCCAAGCTCTTGGTAGCAAATCACCTTCCATGGTTAGCAATCTATATGCCCCCTTTCCTGCTTCAGCTTCAATCAAATAAGGGCCTTCCCATTTTGGAGCCAATTTTCCATCGGCAGGATTGGTGGTATTCTGAAATGCTTTCCTTAATACCATATCTCCAACTTGAAACTTCCTGATCCTGACATTTTTGTTATAAGCACCAGCCATTCTTTGTTGATAACTGGCCATCCTTATCCTAGCCAGATCCCTGATTTCTTCAATAGTATCCAGATCTTGAGCCAAGTTCTCATCATTTTCCTCAGGATCACGGGTACTTGTTCTAGCAGTTGGAACCACCATTTCTGTTGGGATCACTGATTCTGCCCCAAATACCAAAGAGAATGGTGTTTGACCAGTTGCATTCTTAGGGGTTGTCCTATCAGCCCAAAGCACATAAGGTAGTTCTTCTGCCCATTTCCCTTTCTTGGATCCAAGCTTCTTCTTCAAATTGTTGATGATGATCTTGTTGGATGATTCTGCTTGACCATTAGCTTGTGGGTGGACTGGTGTTGATGTTATCATCTTAATCCCCCAACTGTCACAAAAGTTAGTGGTTCTGCCCCCAATAAATTGGGAACCATTATCACATATAATTTCAGAAGGAATTCCAAATCTAGTTATAATATTTCTTTTAATGAAGGATATAACTTCCTTTTCTCTGACTTGGGCAAAAGCTTCAGCCTCTATCCACTTGGAGAAGTAATCAGTCATAGCAAGCATGAATACTTTTCCACCAGGTGCCTTAGGGAGCTTACCAACTATATCCATACCCCATCTCATAAATGGCCAAGAGGAGGATATAGGATGCAATAATTCAGCTGGTTGATGAAGGATATTGCTGTGTCTCTGACAAGGATCACATCTCTTAGCATACTCCACAGCATCTCTTTTCATGGTTGGCCAGTAGTATCCTGTCCTCAGGATCCTTGAGAATAATGCTCTGCCCCCAGTGTGGTTTCCACAATCTCCTTCATGGAAGTCTTTTAAAACTTCTTGGATTTCAGGATCCTCAATGCATCTCAAGTATGGTCCTGCAAGAGATCGTCTATACAACATATTATTTAAAATTGTGAATTGAGATACCTTAGATTTGAAAGCCCTAGGGTTTTCTCCTGTAGGAATCTCTCCATGTTGTAAGTATCTCATGATTGGTGAGATCCATGATCCTGATCCTGAATGGGATTGAGTATCCTCACTAGGGATAATTGCGGAATCATTTCCTATCTCCATAGCCACATGATCCTCGATAGCCGGGGTCAGGATATGGATAATAGGGATCTTGATATCCTCAGGGATCTTCAAAGATGATCCTAAGTTAGCCAATGCATCAGCTTCTGTATTTTCTTCCCTTGGTACCTGTGTCAAACTAAAGGAAACAAAAGAGAGTGCAAAATTTTTTACTATCTCTAAATATTTGGTTAGCTTTTCACCTTTAACAGCATAGGATCCATTAAAGTGGTTTGTAATTAACAATGAATCTACATGTACCTCAAGATACCTGATCCCCATATGCTTAGCAATTTGCAAACCCGCAATTAAGGCTTCATATTCATCCTCATTGTTAGTGGTTTGGAACTCGCAAGCTATAGAGTGGGGTATTATGTCCCCCTGTGGAGATTTTAGTAGTATTCCAAGCCCTGTGCCTTTGACATTTGAGGATCCATCAGTATAGAGTATCCAAGGATCCTTGGTCTCCTCTAGCTGCTGGACTTCTAACTCAGCTTCTTCTTGTAAATCACTACTGAAATCAGCCACAAAGTCGGCTAATGCTTGGGATTTGATGGCTGTCCTAGGCTCATATCTTATATCATAGGCACTAAGCTTCACTGCCCACTTAGCCATCCTTCCTGACATCTCTGGTTTCCTGAGGACATTCTTAATTGGAAAATTAGTTTTAACAATAATAACATGAGTTTCAAAATAATGTCTCAACTTAGTAGATGCCATTATTAATGCAAGAATAAGCTTTTCAAGGTGTGAATACCTGGATTCGGCATCAAATAAACTTTTACTTACATAATAGACAGGATGTTGTGTACCTTCATGATCCTTAACAAGGACCGCACTTACTGCTTTTGAGGATACTGCAAGATATAAGGATAGCACATCGCCTTTTTCTGGTTTCATCAAGGCCGGGGCTGATGATAGATAATCTTTGAGGGCTCTTAAGGCATTTTCATGCTTCTCAGTCCACTCAAATTTCTTGTTCTTCCTTAGGATATCATAGAATTCTTTGCACTTCTCTGAGGATTTGGATATAAATCTATTCAAAGCTGCTATCCTGCCTGTTAGCCTTTGAACATCCTTAGCATTGGCCGGAGATTTGATGTTCACTATTGCTTTGATTTGTTCCGGGCTAGCTTCAATGCCTCTCTTGGTCACCATGTATCCTAAGAATTTACCTGCTTTAACACCAAAGTGACATTTGGAAGGGTTAAGCTTCATATTATATTTGTCAAGGATATCGAATGCTTCCTCCAAATCCCTTAGGTGATCCTCAGCCTTTATTGATTTTACCACCATATCGTCTATGTAAACCTCCATAGTTTGTCCAATCTGATCCTTGAACATCATATTCACTAGCCTTTGATAAGTTGCACCTGCATTTCTTAGTCCAAACGGCATAGCAATATAGCAGTATATACCAGTTGGAGTCATGAAGGCTGTATCCTCTTGATCGGATGGTTCCATTTGGATTTGTTGAAATCCAGATGAAGCATCCATAAAAGTTAACAGTTCATGACCCGCAGTTGCATCCACCATGGAGTCAATGTGGGGTAATGGGAAAGGATCCTTGGGGCATGCCTTATTTAAATCTGTGAAATCGACACATACCCTCCACTTTCCGTTTTTCTTTTGAACAACAACCACATTGGCCAACCATCTTGGATACTTGACCTCTCTAATCATACCTGCCCGGAGCAATTTCTCTACCTCTTCCTGGATAATGGCATTTCTTTCCGGTGCAAACTTTCTTCTCCTTTGATGGATTGGTTTGAAGGACCTATCAATGCCAAGTTTGTGAGTGATTACATCTTTAGATATGCCTGTCATGTCTTCATGTTTCCATGCAAAGGTAGTCTTTCTCCTTTTGAGGAAGGATACGAGGTCTTCTTTCATTTCGCCGAGGATCCCTGATCCGATATAGATTTTGGATTCAGGATCATGAGGATTTCTACCACATCCTGCTCTCTTGCCTCCAAGACATCCCTTGGAGGATACTTTGATTGCTATTGCTCCCTTGACTTTGAGGCTGGTTTCATCGATGAAGTATAGCAATTCTTAGCCTCCTGCTGATCACTATCAATCTTCACTATTCCCCAAGGACTAGGGAGCTTCACACATTGATGGTAGGTAGATGGGACTGCCTTCATATCGTGTATCCAGGGCCTGCCAAGGATAACATTACAACAAGATAAACAGTCAATAACACAAAATTTTTGATAAGAGTGTAGGCCTTCGATGTATATTGGGAGTTTAATGTCCCCCAGGGTATTCTTAGTTTCGCCACTAAATCCCACGAGCACGGAGGATCTTGGTATGATATCTGATTCAGGGATACCCATCTTCTTTAGAACATCAAGCTGGATAATGTTCACTGAGCTTCCTCCGTCTATAAGGATCCTGCGGACAAAATGGTTAGAAATGAAAAGAGTAATAACTAAACCATCGTGATGAGGATCCTGGATATCAACACGATCATCCTCATCAAAGGTTATGACTTTTCCTTCGTAGACACTTGATGTTCGAACGGGTCTTTCTCCATTATCCATTTTAGTTTCTTTTGCATGCCTTTTAGCTGCTGAGAAGGATGTGCCACAAATGTCTGATCCTCCAGAAATAAAGTTTATTACTTGTGCATCTGCTGGAGGGGCTGGAGCCTTCTCAGGGATCCTTTCAGGATCCTGAGTCCTTGACTTTTTTCTTCCCAACAATTCTTTTAGATGCCCCTTGCTCAACAAGTATCCAATTTCCTTTCTCAGTGCAATGCATTCTTCTGTGAGATGCCCAAAATCTTCATGGTATGCACACCACTTTGACTTATCCTTAGTTGCAGCTGGCCTATCATTCTTTCTGGGCCATCTGGCTTTATCACCTAAGTTCTGCATCGCAAGGATTAGTTCATTGTTATCAACAGAAAAACAATATTCAGAGATTGGAGGATAATCCTCATCATCCTCTTCTTGATCAACAGCATGCACGCTCTGGTTATCAGATCTGTTATAGGATCTGAACTTGTTGTTCTTGAACGAGGATCCTTGCTTATCTTGCTTTGAGGATCCTGCTAACCTCTCCTGGATCCTTTTGTCATCCTCTAGCCGGATGAACCTCAGTTCCCGGGTTCTTACCTCATCTAGGTTCCTGCATGGTGTCATAACAAGATCATCATAGAACAATGAATCCCTAAGCAATCCCATTTTAAAGGCCTCAACAGTCGTAGCTATATTCAAGTTGGGAATGTCTAAGGATTCTTTACTAAATTTGGTAATGTAATCCCTTAATGATTCATTATGACCCTGGGTTATCCTATATAGATCACTAGTTAATCGTTCGAATTTTCTACTGCAAGAAAACTGATTATTAAATAGGTTAACTAGATTAGCAAATGAGGTAATAGAGTAGGGGGAAGACTTAGCAGCCATTTGAGAGCTGATCCAGTAAGAGTGGATCCGAATCCTTTGCACAGGCATGCTTCCTTTAACCTTTCTGGGATTGGATTGATCTCCATCCTCTCCCTGTATTGTGCTATGTGTTCTTCAGGATCCGTCGAACCATCATACAGCTTCATAGTTGGAACATGGAACCTCTTGGGTATCTCAGCATCACAGATCGGTGGTGCAAAACGAGATATCCTGTGGCTTCCATCTGCAATCTCTGGGATAGGTTTGACCACTCCTGGAACACTTAATATCATATCCTTCAACTTTTGCAATTCTCTGGCCATGGCATGATTGATACCTGGATCCTGCATAAGGCCATGGTTAGTAGCATAGGAATTATTAAAAGTGTTACCTCCCATTGGATTCAAATTAGGAAGAATGGATGTTAATCCATATTGTTGGGGCTCTGGAATGATCGAAGGACCGGTAGAAGCATTGGTCTGCATTGGAATAAAATCTCCCTGATGGACATCTGAACTTCCTGTTTGCAAACTCCTCAAGGATCCTGGCATCTGGAAGGATCCCTGAAACTGGGATGATCCTGGAACAAAGGAGGATCCTTGAACCTGGAATGATCCTGGAACAAAGGAGGATCCTTGGACCTGGGATGATCCTGGAACAATGGAGGATCCGTGAACCTGGGATGATCCTGGAACAAAGGAGGATCCTTGAATCTGCTGCGCTCCTGAGTATCCTCCTGAATTCGTGAGGGATCCCATATGCTGAGGATAGGATCCCGCTGGCTGGAAATAGGAACCCGATGCCTGGGTCACTGTTGTTGTTCCGTAGTGCACTCCTTTTGGTCCACCCACATATTGAACATCTGGTACCACTGATGGCTGAGAAGTAATCGCCGGAGTATCAAAATTCAAAGATCTGGGCATCAGTGGGGAATGATCCTCTGCCGTTTTCTTTTGTTTCTTGATTTCGTCAATCTCCCGGAGGATCCTTTCGTTGGTCTTATCCTGCTCTTGTGCATGATTCCTCATCTGCAAAATCAAGGCATAGAGATCATTAGTAGTAGGATTAGTTGAAACAGAAGAAGTAGGTGGTTTTGAGAAAATGGGAGTTGGTTTCTTCACAGCATTCTCAGCATTCTTCTGGGATCCAGAAGGTGGTGGAGGCAAAGGAGGAACGCTTTGTGAAGAACTGAATGAGGGCATCAAATTTGAAGCATTATTCGCTGAGGAAGCCATTTGCTTGGTTGTAGTGAACTGAAATGAGCACAGAAATACGAATTTTTCTAAGAATGAAGCACCAATTGCCCCACGGTGGGCGCCAAACTGTTTTGGTCAAAAAATCTAATGAGGATAATGCAACCAAACTCTCTGTTACAGGGAATGATGCTTTGAATATAGAACAATGATAAGGATCACTTCAACGTAAATTGCACAAACGACACAAGCATTTATACGGGGAAAAGCCCTTGATCAAGAGTTGATCTCCGGCACAAAAAACCCCGGGTGATGGAAACTACCGATCACCAAGCTCAAATAAATCAATAAATGTTTACAACTTCGGATAGTAACGAGCTAGGTACAAGGATCACTATTGTGAGATGTGTAAAAGTGAGTGAAAACTAATAAGTGTTCGTCGAGAGCTTCAAGAGTGCGATTGTATGAGAGTGTGTGTAGCTGAAAATGGCTAAGTGTTCTAATTCTAGCTCGTCACCCCTTTAAAAATAGAAGTTAGCTACACTAACAAACTATCCGACTTTTGTGCCAAGCTCCCACGTTCTCCACAACGTCCATTTCCAGTCAAACGTGTGCGAAATACCCGTGGAATATTCCATAGTAACGTTGCCAAGACAAAGTCAAGCTTGTTACTCCTGCGAAGTAATACAAAACACAAACAAACAATCGTCAGTATGAGGATCCTTAAAGTGATCCATGATCCTAATCCTAAAGCACTTCTGAGGATCACTATCTGTCACAGAAGTAAGGATCATTAATTAGGATAACGAATAAGGATCACTAATTGTTAGAAAATCCTCCCCTAACAGATAAGATTGGCTAGTTATCAACAAAGGATGGCTGGAGCTTATAACAAGAATGTCAGGATCAGAAAGTTTCAAGTTGGTGACATGGTGTTGAGGAAAGCATTCCAAAACACTACAAATCCTGCTGATGGCAAGCGAGCACCAAAATGGGAAGGCCCCTATCTGATTGAAGCTGAGGCAGGAAAGGGGGCATACTGTTTATTGACAATGGAAGGTGATTTGTTACCAAGAGCTTGGAATGATGGCCATTTGAAGAGATACTTCATGTAAGAAGGATCCAGGATCCTTGAATATCTTCACTTCTAATACACACTAAGGATCCTTAAAGGGTATATGATCCTCATTCTGGTAATGATTTGATTTTGATTTACCTAAACCTTTAAATTATTTAATTACAAGGAGAAGGATCCAGGATCCTTTATCCTTCTTTACTAAATTCTGAGTTTTGCAGAAGTTGATGCATCCTTGGCAAAGGATCAAGTATCCATTGAAGTTTCTTAAGTCTTTGGGTTTATCCCCAGTTTTTTGGGCTTGTCCCCAGTTTAAGGTACCTATTACCTTCTACGAATCAGGTTCTTACACCTTCGCCAGTTGTGCACGATTATCCTAATGCAGTTAAAGGTAATGGGACCAGTACTCGCTTTAGGGGCTGACAATTTCATTGTACTGGCTATATTTAGGATCCTAAGTATAATGGTAGACGTACCATACATCCGTTCCTAAGGTTTCTAACGTTTTCATGTTAGCTAAGGTTTTGGCATTTTCATGTCACTAAGTTTGGATAGTCGCCAGTATGGGCCATACTCCAGTTTACACAAGATCCTTTGGGCTTGTCCCCAGTTTTTAGGCTTGTCCCCAGTTTTTGGGCTTGTCCCCAGTTTTTGGGCTTGTCCCCAGATACTAACATCTTCTTTTACAACTGGCTTAGTCCCAAGTTATCTCATATTTCAGATTTCCAGAGCTGAACAGTTAAGGATCCAGGATCCTAACCTTCTACAGAGTCTTATCTTTTGATTATTTTAGTTGTAAGTGTTAAGGATTTAGGATCCTAACTTGGATTCTCTGGTGTGATCCTTATTTACTTTAACTTTATTCTTAGTTTATCAATATCACCCTTATTCTTTGACAACATGATATATGATCCAAAATTGTCTTATTTTTCAAACTTATTAATTACAGGATATATGATCCTAAAATTGTCTTACTTTCCAAATTCTCTGATTAAAGGATATTTGATCCTTGATCATATCCTAAACTTTTTGACATAAACTAATTTTTATACTTTCATCTATAACTTGTAGACTCTTAAACTGTACAATGATAATTAACAAGTAAATGTACACAAAATGAACAACACCAAGATAGCCAAAAGTTAAGAGTTTTATTTATTTATCAAAGTTAAACCCTTTAAAGGTTGTCAAAATTGCCTATCCAAACATCTACCAGCAATACGTGGCCCGTCCGCTTGGGTAGGCAAAGGGTGTCCATATTCATAAGGTTTGATAAGTGCAGGAAATAAAATGCGAGGGGCATCAAAGGCTTCATCCTCCACAAACAGAAGAACCCATCCACCTTTGCTACCCCCTATTGTCCAAAGGATCAGTAATCCTTAACCCTAAAACTATTGTTCACCATACAGACCATTGTTTAAAACATCATAAACAAAAAACCATTAAACCATAAAAATGGGCTCCGACCACGTCTAGAAATTTCCATCATCGCCCATTTGTGCAGCCTAAACCTTCACTGCATCCTCCACCTTCTTCTCACCAGCTGCTGCCACCTCAGGATCCTTCAATCCACTGCCTCCGGCTTCACCAGCTGCTACCCCCTCAGATTCATCCTCATCATCCAGCTCAGCCAGCCTCTGCTTCCAAGCCTCCTGGTCCCATTCAGACCTGTCGAAGGCAGGATCCTCAGCCTCCTTAGCCATCTGCAGCTTGATCTTCAACATGGCAATAGTAGCAAAAAGCTTAGCCCCATCCATGACTTCTGCCTTCTCTTTCTGGGCTGTGATCTGAGCCAGGACCACTTCCTTCTACAGCAGGTTCACCTCCTTTTCAAGGGATGAGATCTTTTTATCCTTGGCAAGGAAGATTTGTTGGAAGTCCAGGTTTTTCTGTTCGGCCTCTGCCAGATGTTGATCAAGGAGGATTTGAACCTCAGCAAATTTCTGCACAAAGAAAGTAAACAGTCAGGATCCTTTATCCTCAGAAAGGAAGTTCAGACTTAAGGATACATGATCCTTACCTCGGAGACGTATTCTTAAAGCCGACGTTCTATGATGGGGAGGCCTTCAGTGGGCTCAGCGACCTTCCGCTTCTTGGCACCCTTTGTCACGGCCCCTCGTCCCGGTTTGACCCGGTCCAGGAGCCGCGGGACAGAAACCCATGGTATTTATTAGTTTGAGTTGACAGCGAAAGATTTTAGCAGGATCTTTTTAAATTTGAAATGCCCGATTATTTTATTTCATAATTCGGGATAAACCCCGTACTTTACAATAGAGGAATTTTACTGTAAATTCCCTGTTTTACAAAACATATTTATTCATTTTAACTGAGCCACTACTTCAAGCTTGTTAGTGCTCCGTAGCACTGTTCCTTGGTTCATAGTAGTTTCCTGAAACATGTTTTAAAAATATTTTGTCAGCGGGGAAATACTGGTGAATCATTCATTTTGATAAAACGACGCATAGTTATAAATTACAGCATAAGAGCGATTACAGTGGCTTTTATCTTATTTTTATCTGGCGCCGTGTCACCTCCTGGTGACGATGGTCATGCCACTATTGGGTCCTTTCACCCAAGTAGTGACGATTATCACTGTTAGGATTTATTAGCCGTGAGAAATTAGTAATGTGCACAATACCCCACTAGCCAGTGATTCAAGATAACCACGACTTAATCCCTGTAATTATAACCTTTGAAAATGTTTGGAGTATTGTAAAACATTATTGATAAAAAGAGAATAACTCACATTGCAAGTTTAACGGGCAGAGTTTTAGCCTACTGATAAGCCTGATAACCTAGTTTAAACAACAATGCACACGAACTAGGTTAGTAACTAATACAGCATTTACGATAACTCACGAGATTAAAACCTTCACGACGAATGACAAAGTGCAATACTTAAACATCCATCGAATTCACGACAAATGACAAAGTATAACCCTAATTTGAGCAGCATTTAAACATTCATCGGATAGTTTCAATCGATCGGACATTGAATCGTAGCAGCGATCGAGTTAATACCCGGTATCGTAGAAGCACCTCACTAATTTGAAAGAGAATTTCAAACAGAATATGAAGGATTTGAAAGTTTCGTCGACACCAGCGAACTGCTCATGATCCGACCTATTTATAGCTGATTTTTGGGTCTCTCGTGGCCCGCGTGAGCCATAAGCTCAACCTTACGCGGCCCGCGTGGCCACCTAGTCTACGTGTAGGTTTGCTGGGTCACCAGTAGGTGTGCCAGGTGGACGACACGTGGCCCGGATGCTTATCCGGTCAAATTTCAAGTTGACGCGGCCCGCGTAAGGCTATGCTTACCTTTACGCGGCCCGCCTGAAACTCATTTTCCTTGTTTTCTTGGTTTTTCATGCACGTTAGGGTTTCAGGGGTCCGGGTTTTTACTTACGGGTTATTTTGGGACATTTTTGCAAGTCCTTACATCCTCCCCACCTTATTTAAAATCTCGTCCTCGAGATTTACTGGAATAAGTGAGGATACTTTCGCTTCATTTCTGATTCCAGCTCCCAAGTATATTCGGGTCCTCTTTTCGAATCCCACTTGATCTTGACCAGCACTAGTCGCTTGTGCTTGAGAAACTTGATCTTTCAGTCTTCTATTTGAAGCGGTTTCTCTAGAAACTTCAACTTTTCATTTACCTCTATGTCTTGAAGAGGTACTACCAGAGATTCGTCCGATAGACATTTCTTAAGGTTGGATACATGAAATACGTCATGTACTCCAGCTAATTCTTCTGGTAATTGTAAGCGATAGGCAACTGTTCCTATACGTTGGATCACTAGAAATGGTCCTACATATCTTGGACTTAACTTTCCTTTCTTACCGAACCGAACTACTCCTTTCCAAGGAGAAACTTTCAAGAGTACCTTATCTCCGACTTGAAATTCTAATGGCTTGCGTCGATTGTCAGCATAACTCTTTTGACGATCTCGATCCGTCTTTAGTCTTTCCTTGACCTGAGTGATTTTATCGGTGGTTTCTTGCATGATTGCAGGACCTGATAATTGACTATCCCCTATTTCCGCCCAACAAACTGGAGTTCTGCATTTTCGCCCATACAGTGCTTCGAATGGGGCAGCTTCGATGCTTGCATGATAACTATTGTTATAGGAGAATTCAATTAAAGGTAGGTGGTCATCCCAGTTTCCTCCAAAATCTATTACACATGCTCGGAGCATGTCTTCCAGGGTTTGTATCGTCCTTTCACTTTGCCCGTCTGTTTGAGGATGATATGCAGTACTTAAATTTAGTCGGGTTCCCATGGCTTCCTGGAAACTTGTCCAGAAGTGAAACGACTATCTCTATCCGATACAATGGAGAGTGGAACTCCATGTAAGGATACTACTTCGTCTACATATAACTTGGCTAACATTTCCATACTAAAGGTTTCTTTCATGGGTAGAAAATGAGCTGATTTGGTTAATCGATCCACAATTACCCAAATCGCATCATTACCTTTTCTGGTTTTGGGTAACTTAGTAACAAAGTCCATTGTTATGAGCTCCCATTTCCATACAGGCATTTCTAATTGTTGAAGTAGACCCGAAGGTTTCTGGTGTTCTGCCTTAACTTGTGAATAAGTAAGACACTTAGAAACGTATCTAGCTATGTCCTTTTTTATTCCTATCCACCAGAAGTTATTTCTTAAGTCTTGGTACATTTTATTATTACCAGGATGCATGGTACACCTAGATCTATGAGCTTCTTCTAAGATTTTATCTCTTAATTCTCCTTGCTTAGGTACCCAAATCCTTCTCTTGTGGAATCTCCAGATTCCATCACTTCCTTGTTCTAATTCCTTTATTCGTCCTTTCATTCCCTCAGCATCATCCTTGATTGCTATTTCCTGAACGTTCTTTAATTGTTCCATTAAATCTAATTGTAGATTTAATCTAAGAGCACGAACTCGTCGTTGTTTTTCATGATACTTACGACTTAAGGCATCTGCAACTACGTTTGCTTTTCCTTCGTGATATTGGATATCACAGTAGTAGTCACTTAGGATTTCCATCCATCTTCTTTGCCTCATGTTTAATTCTTTTTGCCCAAATATGTATCTTAAACTTTTGTGATCCGTATAGACAGTAAACTTACTTCCGTACAGATAATGTCTCCAAATCTTGAGGGCAAAAATTATGGCTCCTAACTCTAAGTCATGAGTCATATAGTTTTCCTCGTGCTTTTTCAATTGCCTTGAGGCATACGCAATTACCTTCTTGCGTTGCATTAGCACACATCCTAATCCTAGCTTTGAAGCATCGCAGTAAACTTTAAAATCTTCAGTTCCTTCTGGTAAGGCTAGAATTGGGGCATTTGTTAACTTTTGCTTTAAAATTCTAAAGGCCTCTTCTTGCCTAGGTCCCCATTCAAATTTAACTACTTTACAGGTTAGCTTAGTTAATGGCACCGCTATCTTAGAAAAATCCTTAATAAAGCGCCTATAGTATCCAGCTAATCCTAAAAAGCTTCTAATTTCCATAGCTGATTGTGGAACCTTCCATTGGGTGATTGCTTCTATTTTGTAAGGATCTACGTAAATACCTTCATGATTCACCATGTGTCCTAAAAATTGTACCTCCTGTAGCCAAAATTCGCACTTCGAGAATTTAGCATAAAGCTTTTCTTTTCTTAACAAAGTTAAGAGTGCATGCAGATGCTGACAGTGCTCATCCTGGCTTTTGGAATAAATAAGTATATCGTCGATGAAGACAATTACAAATTTATCCAAATACGGTTTACAGATCCTATTCATCATGTCCATGAATGCTGCAGGTGCATTCGTTAGTTCGAAGGGCATGGCTGTAAACTCGTAATGTCCATACCTAGTTCTGAAAGCAGTTTTAGGTATGTCTTCTTCTTGTACCTTCAATTGATGGTATCTGGAGCGTAAGTCGATCTTAGAAAAGTATCTAGCTCCTTGAAGTTGATCAAAAAGATCATCAATCCTAGGTAATGGGTATCGATTCTTAATTGTAACCTTATTCAATTCCCTATAATCAATACACATTCTCATTGACCCATCTTTCTTTTTCACAAACAACACTGGAGCTCCCCACGGAGATGAACTAGGTTGTATAAAACCTTTACTTAGTAATTCATCTAATTGTTTCTTTAGTTCTAACATTTCGGTGGGTGCTAACCAATAAGGTGCTTTGGCTATTGGTGTAGTTCCAGGAATTAGATGAATCCTAAATTCGACTTCCCAATTTTGTGGTAATCCCGGTAGTTCTTCTGGGAATACATCTGGGTATTCTGCGACTACTGGAACTTCCTTAAGTTCTTTACCTTTCGTGTTAATGATTACTGAAATCATATACACGACTTCTTGTTTTCTTGAATAAATGGTCAACTTCATTACTGAAATGAATTTCAGTGGCTTTCGTGGCTTATCTCCTGTAATTGAAATTACCTCTCCTGTGGGTGTATGTATTTCTATGGCATTTTTATCACAAAGAATTCGAGCATGGTTGGCTACTAACCAATCCATTCCTAACACCACATCTAATCCAGCTAAATTCATAGGTAACAAGTTTGCAGAAAATTTATGGCCTAAGAGTTCTATCTTTCTTTCTAGCAAAACCTTATCTATATTAACAGAATTCCCATCTGCCGTTTCGACTGTAAAAATCTGCCTAAGGTTGGTTAAGGGTAAATTAAGAGCTTGGCAGAATGAAGTATTTATAAAACTTTGGTTTGCACCAGAGTCAAATAATACTTTTGCATAAACGTTGTGGACTAGGAACGTACCAGCTATCACATCAGGGATTAGCTCGGCTTCCTGAGTAGTTAACTGGAAGGCTCTTGCGAACCTCTTGGTAGTTCCGTCTGCAGGTTTGGCTTTATTATCAGCTGGTTTGACCAATTTTGGGCAGTCAGGCCTAAAATGCCCAGCTTCTCCACAGTTATAGCAGACCATTGCTTTCTTCTTCCTGCAATCTTCTTCTTGATGCCCTGGAATTTTGCAGAAATTGCAATACCCCTTGCATCTTCCAAAATGCTTTCTTTTACAGGTATTACAAAATGGAACAGTGGAAGTTTGCCCAGTTCCTCTTCTTTTGAAATTACCACTGTTTCCCACACGGAATCCTTGGGTAATCTTTTGGGCTACTTCCTTCTTCTGATTTTCTTCTCTTGTGCGTACCAACACGTCCATCAAAGTGTTGGCTAATTCTACTGCATCGTCAATTGTGCAAGGTCTCGTAGCTTTAACGATATCACGGATTTCGCCAATCAATCCCCAAATATAGCGAGAAATAAGTACCGGTTCTGGCGAAGCCAGCGTTGGTACCACTCTAGCATATTCGAAGAATGTCGAAGTATACCCTCGACAGTCTACACCCACCATCCGGTAGTTCAGGAATTTAT